>MU628493.1:71388-99575 GCA_025688805.1 Aspergillus egyptiacus | reverse complement strand
AAGGGGTATGGGGGTAGTTGGCTGGATGGCGCAAGGCGGATACTTTGAACACTTCCTGCACAGCTTATGAAGACCGGTAACGTCTCCTTTGGGGCAAGACTGGAGATATCAAATAAATCTATCGCCATGTTGCAGCAGAGCCGAATGCGAGTATTGGGAGGATGGGACGGAACAACGAGCGCATGTCGGATCCAGGGTTTACATAGGCGTAGAGAAGCTGAACAGAGAAACTAGGGACATGTTAGGAATTGCATGCTATCAATATGCTGGACTTGAGAGACAGAGATGAGTATTTCGAGTCCACGTCGTGGATGAAGGTGTCAGGAGGGTATTGCCGGTGCCCAAAAGGAAGTGGTGACATGTGACCAGACTTCTTCGCTCGCTTCATTCAACTCTGGCAACCACCAAGACTTTTCTTCCCCATCACTTCGCTCTCGTGTATCGACAGTATGCACAATTTCAGCTCCAACAGTCGTATTCTACATCGACGACAATCGAGTCATCGACAGCTGGAGCGACGAACGCCAACACCGTGCAGTGCTCCCAATCAGCGTGGAGACTGGAGTTAACAGCCATACAGATCCCATTCCGCCATGAGCCCAGGCAGAAATCTGACCTTGGCAAGGGGCCACAGCGTCAAAGCCGGTCTAAGCTGCGTTCGACAGGACTGCAGGGGTCATACATAGCCCACGCCGCATAGCCACTGACGGCTGAGTCGGCGCGAGAGACAAGGCAAGGCTGCAGTTGAAAGACAAAACCTCCAGACGGTGTTATCACAATGATCCTTTCTCTGGAGCGATACCAGCGCACTGGGCTTCGTTTGAAATGGCATCCTCCAGAAAACTGCCCGATCTTGTCACGGACACCAGGTTACGAGCTGAACTTGGCGAGAGCTACACTCATTATTACACCATCCAAATCGATGCGACTTCTGGTAAACGTCCCAGGCGTCAGTGGAGAAAAGAGACGTGGAGACGCATCCGGTGCGTCGGGGAAGGCGCATCTGGAGCGGTTTGGCTGGAGGAATGTGAAACGGCTGAGAAAAGAGGCCAGATGCAGGTAGTCAAGGTAATGCGCAAGAGTCCCCACTTTGATCACTATCGAGAGCTCGAGGCAATGGCCAAGTTCTCGCAGAGCACCAGCAAGGTTTAAACGAATCTCTGCTCACGGAAATTGACCACTGCTAACAGCCGACAGTATGAAGGCCTCTTCGTCAAGTCTACGGGATGGCACGAGGATCAAGGATCCATTTTCATCGTGATGGAATATATCAAGCACGGCAGCCTTGCTTCCCACTTGAAACAGCCCTTGCCGGAAGATGAAGCAAAGCACATCACTGCGCAGGTTTTGGAAGGCCTCGCGTGTCTTCATGAGAACGAGTTTGTCCATCGAGACCTCAAGCCAGAGGTGAGTGTTGCCCTAAAACAGAGATGGCAAGCTAATATATGAAGAACATACTGGTTGTTTCGAAAGGCCCCGAATGGTGGGTCAAAATCGGCGATTTTGGCTTCAGCAAACGTGCCACTGGGGACAATACCCTGCAATCAATCGTGGGTACTCGGAACTACTTCGCCCCTGAGATGCTAGGCCTTATCAGGCCTGATACGGGTATACAAGCTGCTGAACCTCTCTACACATGCGCTGTGGAAATGTGGTCCCTTGGAGTGACCATTTATTACATGCTTTGCCATGACTTTCCATTCCGAAACGGAGAGTTATCGGAATATATACGCGGAGGGCCCTTTCCGTCCGCACAATTATCATTGTACAATATTTCCTGCGAAGGCCGCACCCTTATAAAGGGTTTGCTGACTATCGATCCATCAGCACGCTTATCCGTCACCGCCGCCCTCGGGGATCAATGGCTTGCGGGACTTGGGCCCTCGTCACAGGCGGCAGGACTCTCTTCATGGTCGGCCTCGAATAAGGTAGCCCATCTTGCTCCTGCCACGGATGTTTCGAGAAGTTGGCATATCGATGGGTCATCAGGATTCCATGCGAACGAGCTATCCGACCGTACTGGCTATCCTCTGATGTCTAGGCTCACTGTTTCCGAACCGAACCACGCAACTCAACTGTCAGCATCAGACACGCCATCCGGAGATGCAGCTGTCAGCAAATCATCCAACATACCGTCGGCAGTGACGAATACTGGAGACACCAGAGGAAGTCTCCATGGAAAACTGAGAATCTTTCATGAAGGAGGCGAGAGCTTCGTCGAGAACCAAGAATATATGTTGCGACTGCCTGTTGCTGGGCGCAAGGCGGCGTTTGCATTATATCACGAGGACACCCTAGCATCGATAAAGTTGCTAGGCCTAGAGTATTTGTGCCAGGGTCGGTATCGAACGGCACGCAGCTTCCTTCAAGCCGCTGCGGACGCACAACGACAGGTCCTTGGCCCGACGCACCACCACACCCTTACTGGGGATTACTGGATTAGCAGAGTCCTTTTCGGAGAGGAAGAATTCGAAGTTGCGTATGACCTCCTCATAAAGACCGCAGAAATCCAAAAGGTGATCCTTGGCCCGAAACACGAAGAGACTTTGCGATCTCTATATCTTATTGGCCAGATCTACTATTGGTGGGGGCAATATGAGGACGCTCAGACGATGCTCGAGCAGGTGGTAGATGATTTGAAGGAGATTGTGGCTCCGGATAATTGGACACCGCTTGTTGTTCTCCAGTCACTTGGATGCTGTTATTACAAGCAGGGAAAGATTAAAGAAGCCCAGGGTGCTTTGCAAGAGGCAGTGAAAGGCATTCCAAGGCCGATGCCAATGTCTGGAACAGCCCTAACATTTCTCCAGGAGATTGGCCACGCGCTCTATCAGGGTGGTCACTACCTGGAAGCACACGCTATTTTCGAGCAAATATCCGAGGGGCGCAAAAAGTTACTTGAACCAGCAGGTGGAGACCATCTTCAGTATCCCCCTGCCTTTGGTCCTTCAGCTCGCGACCAAACTGACCACGAGATAGAGAGACGAGATCTCCTTCAAGAGGTGCTGAGAAACCCGCTTTCACCCGAGATAGAGCGGTTGGTGTTCGACCAGCTTTACGAGATTGGCAAGGCCCTCTACGACCGGAAGGATTACAAAGACGCAGAGGCCGTGATGAGGCAAGTGCTACATGGGCGCAGGGAAATTCTCGGAGAGAGATATAAAGATACTCTCGCTGCGGCCCACTGGCTTGGCCGGTCTCTTTATGAGCAAGAAGAATATCACGAAGCCAAGGATGTCCTCCTGAAAACAGTACAGGACCAAGATCTCTATCTGGGGAGTGCGCACCGCAATACGTTGGGAACCTGCGTATGGCTCGGCCACAGCTACTACCTACTGGCGGATTTTGAAATTGCACGGAGCTTTTACGCACGCGCGGCGCAAGGACTGAAAGCGAGTTTGGGGATACATGACGTGGACACCCTGGACTGTCAGCACTGGCTGGGGAGGACGTATCAAAAATTAGAGGACTTTAAAGCGGCAGAAAAGGTCTTACTGGAAACTCTAGCCACCTCGCGAGAAGTGTTTGGGGAGACTCACAAAACAACACTGAGTGTCTGGTTCAGTTGTGGGCTTGCTCGTTATGGCCGCAAACATTATAATCAAGCCCTGCTGGATTTTCGCCAAGTGGCAGATGAACGGGCAAAGAGGCTGGGAGAAAGAGACACCGACACTCTGGACGCATTCTGTTGGGTGGCAAAGACACTGTACGCTTTGAAGTTGTTTGACCCTAGTGAGGATTTTTGGAGAAAGGTGGCGGAGGGGAGGAAACAGGTGCTGGGAGCTGGCAGCCCAGAAACGTTGGACGCGATCAGAGGATTGGCGCTTTCGTTGGAAAAGCGAGGAAAACGTACGGAAGCAGCAGAACTGCATGGCCAGGTCTATCAGGGGCGACGCGAGATGCTGGGGTCTGACGATGAATCGACGGTGGAGAGTAAAAGGGAGATGGAGAAGTGTCGGGAAAAGGGCGATAGGAAGACCTTTTCTTTTCTGGGCTCGAGGGGGCTTAACCTGAGTAGTCGTAGTAGTCATAGTCAGTCTACTATCTAAGGTACTATTACTCAGGTACATATAGAAAGGTTAGTTAAGGAACTGAAGTAGTACACCTGCACCTGCATCTCAGCCTTGCCTGAGCTACCCCGCTTTCTAGGTATCGCTTCTCGCCTGCTGCAGATCCACGCACTCTCCATAGCTGTCGATATCCTCCACCATGGCAGAGCTGGCCCTCGGCATTGCCGGGCTCGTCAGTACCGTTGATCTGTGTCTGAAGTACGTGGCGTCTGTCTGATCCGAGCATTGCTAATACGCACCAGAGCCGGGAAGGCCGTGGTGACCAAGTATCGGACCTTCAAAGATGCCGACAGTCAAATTCGCGAACGTATCCTCGTGATTGAAGCGACCTGGTCCAGGATATCCCGACAGCTGGCTTTTCTGCACCGTATTTGGGAGAGTCTGGATACGGACCACGAGATCTACAGCAGCGCATCCTGCTCACATTCCAGAGCAAGCTAGAGGTGGCTGTGCTGGAGATCAGCAAGATCGAGAGATCCTGGAACACTGCGCAGGCTAAGCGGGCAGCAGCGAAGTATACCTTGCTCGTTCAAGAATCACTCGACAGAGCGATCAAGGACCTGCAGACGTGGGCAGCCGAGTTTGATCCCACCTGGTGGTTGATCGTCCGCATGGCCGACAGAGCCATCGACAATACCATCGATACGGAGCTTGAGCAGGAGACCAAAGTCAAGAGCTTCGAGGCCGCGAGACATATCCGCGACGTGGTCCGGGCAGAGCAGTCATCAGCGAAAGGCTTCTTCCTCAAGGAGGCGACCCTGCAGTCGAGCGTCCACCATGACATTCCATTCTCCACCTCACAGCTCATTGAGTTGCCTTCCGGCAAGTCAACGCCCTTTATCCTGGACTCGGTGGACTGCACTGCAGTGGATGATGTTTCTATGTTTGCCAGAAACGTGCGAGACCTGGCCTTCAAGCTCGAGAAGATCGACCCGACGACGTTCCATCTCCTCCAGTGCTTCGGTGTGTCGAGAGTCAGAGATCCGAACACCAGGAGGGTGCTGTCGCTGAATTTTATCTTCAAATTACCCAAGGATTACAATCGACCGCAGAGTCTCCGACATCTCCTGCTGTGCACGAGCAACCCGTCTCTGACGTTGCGGCTGTCTCTCGCAAAGCAGCTCGCCACCTCACTCAGCTACATCCATGTTCTGGACTTTGTGCACAAGAATATCCGGCCTGAGACTGCCCTCGTCTTTGAAAGCCATGATACCTCGCCCTTCGGACCATTGCTCCTGGTCGGTTTCAAGACCTTCCGCACGGCGGAGGGAAAATCCCTACGGCTGACGAGCGCGGACCGCATAGAGAACATGTACCAGCACCCTGAAAGGCAGGGCATAGACCCGGTTACGGATCATCGGATGCAGCATGATATCTACAGCCTCGGAGTGTGTCTCCTGGAGATAGGGCTATGGGAGTCGTTCGCCGTGGGCGATAATCCAACCACGCCGGCACCATTTGCCGCAGCGCGAGACTCTGTGACGCCCAAGGATAGTTTTACGACGATGGCAAAGCAACATTTGCCTTTTCGAATGGGCGAGAAGTATACTAGGGTTGTGGTCAACTGCCTCACCTGCATGGATCCGGAGAACGAGGACTTTGGTGACGAGAGCGAGTTTGAGGATGTTTTTGGCATACGGATTGGCGTAAAGTATATCGAAAAGGTAAACATGCAGACCCTGAGCCGGGACAAGCAGCTGACTGTCAGATCCTTCTGCAACTTGGCGAGATATCTGTTTGACAGGAACGAATGACAGCGGACCTTGTTCCGGTCTTATACTTTTCCTCCAAGGCACTCTTAACTTTATCAGACCAAAACATAGCAGTCCCTGTCAGCAGGAGTAGTTCCAAAACCTTGTCTACGGAAACCTATTTATCCACCGTCGTGGCAGCCAGGAACCGACGACCTTCCTCCCATCAACAACTCACGACGCCGAATATCGAACAGACACAAACACATAGCAAGTCTTCAAAACAACAAAAGAACAACAATTATCCAACAGAAACCATGTCTAACACCGACCTCGAAACCATCCACGACCTGCTCGAGCAGGTCCACGATTACAGAACCGAAGGCGACATGCTCTACAGACTTCTCGCCTACACATTACTCGAACACCCACTCAGCGAGGATAGCACCGTCGCTGAGGAGACCGACACCACGACAGCCAAGCAGTCCATCACCTTTACGGCAAACCCCTCCACGCACGGAACCACCAAAAGCCAAACCGTGCGTGCTCGAATCGAATCACTGGCCCCGTCTCTGGCCGCCGACCTCGAGCAGCTACCGACACTGACGAGAACACCCGCCCATCTAACGCGGAGATGGAGCGGAGAGAGCGAAAAGAAAGTCAAGGAGGATGCGTATTACACGGAGGTTACCCTGGGGAGCAGAATCGGTAGGTCCCCCCTTCCTTCCTTGCTCAGTAATCCAAAGTCCATACTAACAAAGGTCAGTCGAATCCATCAAATCCCGCCTCAGCCGCATCCACAACCACGTCCGAGGCGCTCGATTGACAAGAAAGTCCACGGAGCTGGAATGTTAGGAATCGGACCGAGGACATTTTTCCTCTGCGGTGGGTTTCCCCTCGCCGAACGGGATAGGGGTTTTACCATCGCGGTAGGTTTTTTACTGGCTCGGTCCCGTTACTCGTGTTGTTTCCATGAAGGGACTCGCGAGGGTGTCTATATATAGGTAGAACTGTGAGGTCTCCATGAAGGAGCCTGTTGGTATGAATTAGGTGGGCTTTATATGTAAATTGCGTTGGAATGCATGTCTTGAGAGATATTGTTGGAATGAAGTCAATCACATCAATCAGCCTTTGTCACTGAGTAGAATACCTAGAGTATGGTGTAAGTCAACTACCTTTAGAGTAAAGCTGTTCCCCTGACATGGCACTCTCCATACCATCTCTATCTACTCCCACCTTAGCAATTCCTACCTAGCAAACCACTTCATTGCATTGCATCTCCCTGTGAAGACCACAGACTCATTCATTCCGGAAATCTCTCCCGGCCGGACCCTGTAGTCCATCAACATAAACACCATCCCACGGATCCACGGAATGGATTCCCGCGCGAAGTATCCTCCCTATGTCCCCGTCCCGTGCCGTCGGTCAGGTAGCCAGATCCTATCACATGGTTACCGTCTATACGTAGGCTTATTCAGTCCCGTGCATGTCATGTCAACATACTTAGCTTAGAATCATGCAGTGGGGTGGATTACCTGAACAGAGTCAACCTGCATTCTGGTAGGTTGCAAAAAGTGCGGGCGCGATCCCCGGATACAGAGACGGGATTGCCAACCTTAGGATATGTAGATTAGGTAGCTATGGAGTTCAGGGATCGGCATACATGTGCGGAAGGTAAGGTAGTCTGAATGTTGTTAGAAATGGATGGAAGCCTTACCTACCTACATACCTACCGTACCTAACTGCACCGTAGACGGCCATCCGCAAGGAAGCTCTCTCTCTCCCTCCCCGTTTTTTTGATGAAGTTTCTCAGTCAAGAAGGGTTTTGACTAGGTAAAGCCATTGAAACAAAACGAACAAATAAATGAACCAACAAAGAAAAGACAAGAGATATTTGTGGACCGAAGATCGACAGCATTGGATCGGCCAGGAGAGTCAATGACTACCTTACTCCCGCTAGCCCTAAGGCGAGTTGTGTTTGAAATGGGTGACTTGGACGTAACCCTAATAGTCACGAGCAGTCAATACCTTACCCTGACGAGACAGTCCCACCGCAAGGACAGAGTGCTGCATCGGTCAATTCCGTGGCTAAGATCAGGTCCGAAGAAGTGAACGGTCAAAATCTCAAGCGAACCGGATACACCAACCGAACCCATTACCGAACTGAACCAGACGCACTGCAGGCATCCGTACACCATACACCCGAACAGGGGAGGGATCCCCATATAGACTAGACAAGGGCCATGACCATCCATACACATAGGTCCTAGCACCTACCTAGGTCCTAGCTAGACAGAAAGCACGGGTACCACGTTGCACATCCGGCCAGAACAGGCCAAGCGATTAATGGCATTCTCATCTAGACTGCTTGAGGAATGCCCGTGCATCCGTGTTACTCGGCGGGCAAAGAGAGGCAACTTGACTGCTGCCGTGTTGCTGTTGCTGTTGGCGTCTGTGCAGGGTGGTCCTGACGGACCGTTGCTGCTTTAGAGGTCTCTTGAATGGATGATCTGGAGAAGGACAGGTTGTTGCTTCATTTGGAAGGAAGGCACATATGTATTTGACGATTGATGTGTGGAATGGAATGGATGTACCTTAGAGATCAGTTGGTCTTGTGCTGGTGCTTGGAGTTGCAGATGGCTTTCATTTCTTATACCAAACAATGCCATGCATTATATGTAGTATGCAGCACACGCACTATCATGTAGACTACGGCGGATGACTCTCCCAGTCGGAGTTACCTCCAGACCCATTACCAGCCCTAGCCAAGATCAGAAGGTCCCCTCCCTCGGCCAAATCCTCACCAAGACCGGCCATTTCGCCCTCGCAACGAAATGGTCCCTCCATTCCCGTCCCTCCGGAACAGGCTCACACAGCTCCAGCTCATAAGAACGGAAGAGATGGCTCAACGCCAGCCGCAGCTGCATCTGCGCGAGACTAGTGAGGATCCTCTTCATTAGCTGTACTTCCCACTTCCGAGTATCTAAGATATCTTCTAGGGCTGCTGCCATGTGCGGCCGGGCCAGACTCACTTGATCCCAAGACAGGCTCGACTTCCACGACTGTACGGGTTGAGGTAGCGCTCGCCGGCCCATTTTCCATTTCCACTCCCACTACCACACTGGAGCCAGCGCTCAGGGTTGAAAGATTGCGGGGCCGGGAAGACGGTCTCGTTGTAGTGGAGAGAGTAGTGCGTGCTCGAGATGATGGTCTAGGTAGCTAGTTAGCGTAAATAGGGCAGTAAATGGAGTAAGTCCACTAGTCGGCCATACACCACCGGGAATAAAGTACGATCCCACCTGCAGTCCGCCAGACGGAACAACACGCGGCAATGGGCCGGGGATAGCGGGCCAAATGCGATGGCTTTCCTGGATGATGGCGTTCTGTACTCATGCCACTCTGTCAGTAGTCCGTCCAGGTATAACGGAAGCAGCATTGACTAATAATTAATACTGAAAGAAAAGCAGACATACCAGATACGGCAGACCAGCCAGGATCTTCGTATCCACCTCTCCGCCGGAGTGAAGCCATGCATCGTCGAGCTCGCTTCGTAGCCGGTGCAGGATGCCCGGATTCCGCAGGATGTGATACACGGCTGTCACGAGTGTACCGCCGGTGGTGTCGACCCCGGCGTCGATGAAGGTGAATGCTTCCTCGGCGAGGTAGTCCAATGTCGGCTGCTTGCCGTGGGCTTGTCGGCGGTGGGCAATTAGGAGCTCGACGACGGAGGCTTGCGGTTTGGATGCGATGTCTTTGACGGGGGTGCTTAGGAGCGGGCGGGTCGTGTCTTTGCATACCTGGATAGCATGCTATATTAGTGACTTGATGTAAGGTTGATTCAGGGTTAGGGTTGCTGTACCTTTTTGAACCGTCCTACACCCGCCGGCGTCAGGTATTCCGTTGCTAGAGACGGGAGAAGGGAATTGAGCGTAGGCAGATACGGGAGGAATTGAACTAGATCATCACATTGTCAGCCCTCCTTTCCTCCATTGCTAGAGAAGACAAGACTGGGAGATATACGCAGTGGAACCACCGCCGAAAGCCCATCGATATCCTGCAGCATCTCCGGCTTCGCAGCCTGGTACTCGACCAACCGGCCCGAGTTTCCCAGCAGCGTATCCGCAACCCAATTGATCTACCCAGTTATAGACCAGATTAGCGCATCCAAGATCGAAGCCCGAGATAAACAGATAAAAAGGAAGAGAGACAGACCGCAAGCACCCGGAACAAATCCGAGATATTACACCCCTCGCCGCTCCTCGACCGGCCGAGCATAAACCCAATCAACGCCCGCAACTCCGCCACGATCCCCGGCGCCGCGAGCTCGGCGGCCTGCGTGGAGAAGCGCGGAGCCAGGGCCTTCCGCCGCTGACGGTGCTCGGCGCGATCGCACATCGAGAAGATCGAGCCGTGGTTGTCGGCGCTGGTGTAGAACGCGGCGTCTTTGGGGAAGGCCGTGCCTAGACGGTAGATTCTGATAGAATAGAAACCATTAGTTATTACGATGCTTATGACGGTAGCCCGATATGATAAGTGGAAGATGGGGGGGAGTACTTCTCGTAGGCGTCGATGTCGCTGATGTGGACGTGGTTCGGGCCAATGCGGACGACGGGTGAGTCTGGTGCCGGTGAGCGGATACACTGATCAGAGAAGCAGGCTGGAGAGGAGGCATACTGTAGTACTGATGCAGAGACGGGAATGTCTGCGACCACTCGCCATCGCGGAGGATGTTGTGGTAGAACTCGTGCAGGCTGAAGAGGGTCGCTGTGCGTGGGCCGGGGATGTGTCTCAGGGGGTGGAAGAGGAGGCAGCGAGTGAGGGCGACCAGGAGAACGATCAGGGAGAGACAGAGGAGGGCGTGGATCATGCTAATATCTGGGCCTGAGCCTGAGCGGTGGTGTAGTAGCTCCATGGCTCAACATGGGAGCAGGAAGGGCTGAATGGGGAGGGAATCGTCGTTGCAACGCTGAAGACGGGAGATTGGTATGACATTATCTTTGTCACGAGGGAGAGTAGCAGCAGTAGTGCAGACTCGTCATTAATATTGCAATTGCAGCTCGAAGGTCACCTCACCTCCGTCCTTAAGAGAGAGAGGCGGGTGTACCTAGGGCAAGCAATCGGTGGTTGAGATGTTGGTTCGACGATTCCTCTGTACATCTCCACAAGTGACATCAGTTCAATCTTCAGTAATTGAATGTTTCTAGATCTGAACTACAAGCAGCTTCTGGATACTACCGCAGCTAATCTCCATACCGGTAGCAAAAGTGATACGCCTGGGTACTCATCACCTCCCGCAGCGTGCGATTGTGATCCAACCATCCAAACGCCAGCTGCGTGTCCAAGGTGACCTCGTCCGTCGTCGGCGCATTATGGATCGAGCTCGTCCCATTGAGCGCCCACCGCCGTCTCTGTCTCTCCTCCTCCCCGGACCCGCGAGCCTGCCACAGCGTCCAGATGCGGTCGACCTGCGCATGATGCAGGAAGAACGACGGGTCCTGCGGTGCCGTCCAGAAGTCGTCCATCGTGCGGCCCAGGGACATGTGTGCCGCCGCGTGGGGGCCCATGATCCCGGCCTGGCGCAGCTCGGGCCAGGCGCTGAAGTCGATGTTGGCCTGGAGCTCGGTGATGGAGGCGGAGGTGAGGAGGCGGTCGACGTCCGTTTGGCTGGTGAAGGCGCGCGAGATGTGCGAGTTGAGGTTCCGGGTGAAGCAGTGCGGGCTGTAGGCGAAGGCGTTGGGCGGGAAGGTCTCGTCGCCGGCCAGGGAGAGATCCGGGAGGTTGAGGGTCATGTTGGCGAACGGGCCGGTCGTTACACATCCGCCGCCGGAGCCTTGGGGGATGGTGATGTTGGTGGGCAGGAGGCGGATTTCAGCGTCGTGGTCGTGGCCGTGGTCGATGGGGACACCATCGCCGGAGAGCGAGGTCGGTGAGCCGTCGAACAGGGGGCTGGCGGAGAGGTTGTCGGCGGAGAGAGCCCAGTCCCAGTACCTGTGGATCATGATCAAGTATCAGGTTACGTTTGGGAGAATATCTGGATCAGGGCAGATGCATACGGCTGGTGACCGCGGTAGCCGCACTCATCCCGGAGGGCTTTCTCCCACAGCCAGACGAAATGGCGGTGCCAGCCGAAGAAGATTCCGCTGAGGTGGATCTGGAGGGTGTAGTTGATGTGCGTTCTGTCGATGTTAGTCAAAGTCCGTCCGCCTGGTCAAGACGTACGCAGAGAAGTCGTCCATGCGATGACGGACGCCCGGATACTGGTCCTGAGGGAGGACCGGGGGTCTGCTGCGCATGCAATGGAGGGCGTCGATGTAATCCAGTCTCTCCGATGCAGACAGCGAGCCCCTGACGGTCTGTTGGCTCTTGCTCTTCGGGTCATTTCCCATTGGATTGACAGGGATGGACATACCACTCTCGTCGGACGGACTGGGCAGCAGGAGGACAACCGTGGACCTTCTCTTGGATCCGCGACGCTCGCTCCTGGCTGCCGTCCGGAGCCAGGAGACTGAGGGGCCACAAGGTCCAGGAGAGTTTCATCCTGTCGTTGGCTTGCTGGGCCAGATGTACTCGCAATAGGTCTAAACCTGGATAACCAGGTGCAATACTGAGAGAGCATCTACGGCTGGGACAGATCTATCCGACTGATCATATACTGAGCCACGTCGGGTCTTTTTATATTGGCTCAAGGTTGGTCAGCCATTAATTCCGTATCTCTGTACATCCGGTCTGATGAAAGAGCCTGCTCAGACATTCCTCCAGCTCGTTGACCTCCTCCAAACCCCCAGTCCAGCCGATGTACTTGTCCGGCCGTACGACGACAATCCCGCCGTGACCGTGGTCTATTCCAACAGTGTCGTATACGGATCCTTGGTCGACAAATATCCGGCCGTGATCCAGACCCTTGCCTTTGGCCGGTACGAACAGACGTGGCAGGTCACCCAACTCGACTCTCGGCCACTCGCTGCGGTGTACAAGAAAAGCATCAAGGATGGAAGATGCTCTTGCAACTAGCTTCTCCCTGGTAGTCTCGAGCTGAATGGCACAGCACTGCACCCGCTCCATCTGGAGCGGAGATGACAGATCCCCAGCCCAGAGGATCAGCGCCCAGCTGCCGTCAGTCTTGATCCAGCTGTGCAAGTTGCTGGGTCTTCCGGTTGTGTAGTTATGGACAACGACATCAGGAAGACACTCGCCAGGAACGAACGCACCTAATCGTCTTGCAGCTGGACAGGTCAGAAGCGTCTCTCCATAGCTAGTGGCTCGTCCCGAAAGGTAGAGCTGCACCGCAGGCGCTTTCTCCAACAGGGCCTGTGCCTCGGGGCCTCGAGGCGCATGGAAGAGATCCAGAATTGTCCTGTCCGCGTCGAGTAGGGCCTCCGCGACGGGTCGTCGTTCGGCTTCGTAGGTCTGCAGAATGCCTGGATTGAGCTGGCCTTTGATTACGCCGGCAAGCTTCCAGCCGAGATTGTATGCGTCTCTTTGCTGGGTCAGCCACGGATGTACCATGAGTGAAGATACTTACTGCACCGCCGTGTTCATCCCGGCGCCGCAGAGTGGAGAATGGGTATGCACCGCGTCGCCAACGAGGAATCCACGGTCCTGCACACTCAGCGCACTGCTGATGCGTTGGGAGACGGTAAACGCTGACCACCTGGCCGATTAGCCGTACCCTGATACAGAAGACTAGGACTCACCAGACGCAGTCTTCCACGTCCAGCTGCAGAACCTATTAGCTAGAGCATCCACAGTACTAGGGGTTAGGGCAGATCGCCACCTGGTATGGCCGCATGATATGTCGGCACTTCTCAATGATCGCCTCGGGGGTGATGGAGTCTCGACCCAGCCCCTCCCACCCGGCCGCGGTCCTGTTCAGCTCGACATACATCCGGGTCCTGTCTTGCTCACGCCGGACAAAGTCGACTGCTCCATCGACGTCGCTGCGGATGATGGACGTGGCTCCGAAGCTGCTCCTGTCAGTCCTGTCCAATACTCCTCGTGGTAATCCTACTCCGGAAGGTCTGAGCTGCCCGCAATATCCATCACTCCCCAGACTGCCTGCCCGGTGTTCCCTTCCATGGTGATCCCTATTGCACTCCGAACCGCGGACCTTGCGCCGTCTGCCCCGATGATATACCGCGCCTGGATGGTGTCTCTCGAGCCTCGTCCGCTAGACTCGACCGTGGCAGTCCATGCAAATCCCTCATGGTCACCGGCCTGGTCATTGAAAAACACCAGATCCAAGAGCTGAGTCTCATACTGCACCTCCACGCCGCAGACTCCCGTAATCTTCCTTTTCATGATCTCCTCTACAACCCCCTGTTGCAGCGTCCCGTGGCCCCATCTAGACTCCATTACCGTAACTCACGACGAATTTATACTGTACATACCTCACACCTACCGCAGGCTGGTTCCTCACCCGGTCCATCCTGACCAGCGTACCGTGCCCATCCCTCTCCCAGAGGATCTCATCCGTCGCCGGCTCCCATTGCCTGGTCACCTCGTGATCGATCCCAAAGGCCTCAAGGATCTCCATAGTTCTTGGACTCAGTCTGCTCGGTGTCAGCTTGCCATTTAAATGTCTCAACGAATGTAAGATACCCATCTGCCTGGCCCCGGCGCGGGGTGCTGGATCGCTTGTCGATGATCCGAAAGTCGATCCCGAGGTTGGCGAGCCATAGGGCGGTCGTCAGTCTGCTGCTGTTAGCGGATTCATAATCAATTTAAATGGGGCTGGAATACCCGGCAGGGCCCTTTCATATATCAGCTTATGGTCAGCTGTTTCTATGATTCCTAATAGGAGCAGAGACCTACGTACAGCCCCGACAATGAGAACATCAACGGATGATTCGGCCATGGCTTTCTTCCAGGGAAGGTAAAGAAGTTCACTGGATAGACAAAAGTAGGCCGCCTCAACTTATTGTGGCTAGGTAAGCTGTAGATAGAATACCGCATCTGCATGCCGTGTCGCCTACGAGATTCAGAGCTTGCAACGCCGTCCCTGCTCGACAAGCATCTCGGACAGGGCACGACCACATGAATACAGTCGACACGACACCGGTGAGGATGGCTTGACCAGTAGGCAGCTTGTCAGCTACACAGGTCGAGTATTACAATGCAGGGTATGCTGGTCTGTTTGTATGACGAGACCCACGGCTTCTTGGATGTAATAACCCTTGCAAATGTTACCATTGTATAACACGAGACTGGAGTAGAAAAGGCCGGGCATTGACCAGAACGTCTTCTGTGCCACAGATCCATGGATAGCGAGCATGCAGGTATTTCCGAAGCACCGGATGTCATTCTATACTCTACTACGGTACTACTAAGTAGTAGTGTATGAAGTTATTCCCTGTTTTCTACATTCATCTCCGTCCTCACCTGCCGGAAGCCCAAGCCCAAGCCCAACCCCCATGTCCAACTCTCCAATCCTAACCAACAAGAACTAACCCCCATCCCGATCCCACTTGAACAGGATACATAGGATAGACACCACTTGTCCTCTCCCCCCTCCCCTCCTCACCCAGATTACCGGTTAAACTACTCCCAAAATGCGAGACCGCTGCATGCTCTCCCTCACCAAACCCCAAGTCCACCAAGCCGGCTCCTACTGCTCCAACCACAGCACCAGCCTCCCGCAAAGCATCGAAGAGCAACTCCGCCGCACCGACGCCCTCTCCTCCGCCGAATCCATCATGGCCCCGTCGCCGGCCCAGTGCGCCTGGCTGATGGGCTTTGCGCGGGCCTTGAACCCGGCACGGGGTGTGTCCTACCTTCTTTCTTTCTTTCTTTCTTTCTTTTCCCTGGGTAATCAACATCAAGCTATTACATTCCAGAACACCGCACTGACGAACTATATTGGGGTGGGTATTGGGGATTCCAGTCCTCGAACTCGGAACCTTCACCGGGGTCAGCACACTCTCCTTCTACGAGGGGACCCGCCGACGACGGGCAGAGATCACTACGGTTGATCTCAGCGAGATGTACTTGCGGATTGCGGAAGAGGCGTTTCGGCGGTACGATGCGATGGATCGGATTCGGGTGGTGAGGGGGGATTGTTTGGAGGTGTTAGTTCTCTCTCTTTCTTACTTTTACCTATCGAGTTCATATATCATATATGAGTATGTCCTGACAAGAAGAAAGAACAGCCTCCCCACCCTACCCGGCCCCTTCGACCTGATATACATCGACGCCGCGGAGGAAGAATACAAGGCGTATGTGCGGGTGATTCTTGAGAACCGGCTGCTTGCGCCGGAGGGGGTGATGCTTGTTGATGATGGTATTCTCCCCCCAACTCCTATCATTCCTAGGTCATGAGATGAGTGGAGTTAATTGATTCCTGTCAGTCCTGTTGGAAGGGCTAGTGGTGGATGGGCAGTCCATAGTGAAGCAGTTCCCGCCGGAGATCCAGCAGCCCTACCTGCGGGTTGCGGAGCAGATGGAGGAGTTTAATTCGTGGATTGTCCGGGATCAGAGGGTCGAGGTGACGATGGTGCCGGTGTTTAATGGGATTTCGATGATTATGTGGAAGTAAGCAGTTTATAGTAGGGAGATGGATGTTTGGGGCTTATGAGTGATGGGATTTGTTGCTGCGTCTGGCAGAGATATAGGAGACGGTGTAGTTAGAGCTGAGCAGGATAATAATGCTTCATCCGTAATCCTATCTATGTAGCAACGTCCTTCATTCACTGAGTTCACGAACCGTAAACCTCTCAATCACAGACAGCAAAGTGCTTCGCAAACCAATCCCTCACGGAGACCAGTCCCTGCTTCTCCTCTGGCAATCCCAACGCCACCGCAGTAGCCCTCTTCAGCTCACCAGCGGTGTTCTTCTCCGACGGCTCTGCCCCGAAATACCGGCCGCCTGTCGTCTGCGTCACCCCAAACATCAACTTGGTATCCTCCAGCTCCGGCACCCCGAATGTCTCGAATGCCTCCCACGACGGCTCGACGGGGTCATACCGGGCCTTCTTTCCAGTAACTTTTATGCCATGTCAGCCCCTTAGTAAAGAAGGGTATAGGAAAGGGGGGGATACCCTCCTGAAAATGCCCCACCAGCTCCTCAAAGCTCAAGATATCACTGCACCCATGCACGACCGTCCCGTTCCAGCGGACCGGGTCGAGGAACAGCCCGTGGACGAGATCGCCGTAGTCGTCCGTGATGCTGACGAAGGGGACGTCTTCGTTGCCGCCCCAGCGCGGACACCGGAAGGTCAGGATGCCTTCGCTATCGGGAATGAAGGGGAAGCCGCCGAAGATGGGGGCGATCTCCTTTACGAGGAAGTTCTCCAGGTACCAGGCGGCGCAGATGAAGTTGACGGACTGGAACCGCGGGGTGTTGCGGGCGTATTGTTCGATTTTATGCTTCACTGATGTGCCAGTTAGCTTCCGGCTGCTAGATGGTCTAAAGGAAGAGATAGGAAGTAGGTAGGTAGTAGGGGAGCTCACTATCCATCGCCTTGGATTTGATCTTGCCGTTCGTCAGCTCCGAGCTCGACGGCCCCGTGCTGAAGATAAAATGCTGGACCTTGGCTTCGACGGCGGCGTCGACGATGGTCTTGCCTAGGTCGAACTCGGTGTGTCCATCCTGCTTGAATGCCTGCTCGTCTTGTCAGTCATAACCCTTTTAAGGATAAAAGATACAGGACTGTATGACCTGATCATCCGAGTTGATATTGACAAAAACACCCCACGACCCCGTAAACGCCGCAACCATAGACCCATAGTCGAACCCATTGGCCGCATGGATCTCAGCACCGAGACCAGCGAGATCCCGGCTCGCCTCTGAATCAGGCGTGCGAGTCAACGCTCGAACCCGGAAGGAGGCGTTCTTCAGCAGCGAGCGCGCCACGGCGCCGCCTTGTCGGCCGGTGGCACCGTAGACGGTGATCATCCGGGGTGGGCCAGTTTCCATGGGGGAGATTTAAAATGTGCCGACAGCAGGGGAGAATGGACAAGTGATGAAGATGTCAGTAGTTGTCGACGACGAGACGGGAGACAGGGAGATCATATGCGAGAGCAACCAGCGACAAATAGATCAGGCAACGTCTCTTACGGATAGATTCCGTAGAGAATAATCCTGGAAGGCAAAAAAATGCCGACATGAGCCTGTACGAGGTCGACGCCCCGTGGATGGCCCTGCATGGGCTGCCGTCCACCATACAAAGGCCGGTGACATCCTGCCTGCCCAGCGCCGACGGCATTTGGCTGCGGCAGTTGGGGATCGGATTTGCAGAATGAGGGCGTCTTATATTGAGAACACATGGGTGTGGTTGATGGCAACCCTTTCCCGGCGGATCCTACCACTACCATAACCATAACTCCTCCTATCTATCTAGCTGGCTATCCTAAAGAGCCGGCAACTTGCTCCACCGTATTGGATGCCGTCTTCCCCATGACCACCTACGAGACCTTCCTGGCCCGCAACGAGGGCCTCGGAGAAGTCTTCCTCCGCCGGATGCAGGATGACCCGCACGCCAGGGCCGTTGTTGACGGCGAGACCGTCCTGACGTACGAGCAACTGCACGCCCAGGCTGTCCAGCTCGCCCATCGGCTGCGTCAAGCCGGTGCAGCCATCGAGGAGCCCGTCGGGATCCTGGTCCAGCATGGGATTCTCGACGCCGTGGCCCAGGTAGCCGTCATCTACTCCGGGGCCACCTGCGTGCCGCTGGATCCTGAACTGCCGGACCAGCAGATCCAGCGGCGGTTGAACCGGCTCGGGACGCGGTGGCTTCTCGTCGACACGCCGAATAGAACTCGCGGACTGCCGTTCTCGCAGCTGGTGGTGGAGACGCAATATACGTTTAGCCCAGGATGCCCACCCCCCACGTACCGCGTCCAAACCGGGCTCGCACTCGGACATCGAACACACCTCATCCACACCTCCGGCACCACCAGCGAGCCCAAGGCCGTGCAGATCCTCGCTCGCTCCATCGTCCATGTGGCCGCGCACGCCCCGGACAACCCGGTCACGAAGACCGACGTCGTGGCGCACGGCAACAGCACCAGCTTCGACATCTCGCTGTTCGACATCTGGGCCGCGCTCCTGCAGGGCGCGACAATCGCAGTCCTGCATAAAGACACCCTGCTGGACATGGACGCCTTCGCGGCCGCAATCCAGCGGTACAGCATCTCCGCCATGACGATCACGGCGCCCCTGGTGAATCTCGCGGCCGCTGCAAACCCGCGGCTGTTTGCCCCGATACGCGTCGTCCTGATGGGCGGCGAGGCCGTGAATATTCAATCCATGAGGAAGATCTTCCAGGCCGGCCCGCCAGAGCACATGGTTAATGCCTACGGGCCGACGGAATGCTGCGCCTACTGTCTGGCTCGCGAGATCACGGCAGGAGATCTGGACGAGGGGGTCGTCGGCATCGGGCAGGCCATCGGGAGCAACGTGACGGCGGTCTGCGACGAGGAGGGGAACCCGGTGGCAGACGGCGAGGAGGGGGAGTTGCTCGTGGGAGGACCCTGTGTCTCGCCGGGATATGTCACCGATCCGGAGAAGAACGCGGCTGCGTTCGTCCACGTCCCCGGGCTGGTGGATGCCCATGGTCAGCCGCATCGAATGTACCGCACCGGGGATATCGTCCGACGCCGGGCAGACGGCCAGCACGATTTCATCGGGCGACGGGACCACCAGGTCAAGATCCGCGGGTATCGGATGGAGCTGGGGGCCGTGGAAAACACCCTGATGGAGACGGGCCACTTCAGCGAGTGCATTGCCATGGGCGTCGAGTCCACGACGGACGGCGCTGGATCGGTCCTGGTCGCGTTCACCGTCCTGGCCCCTGGTTGTAAAGCATCAGCTGTTGCAGACGCCACCGTGGCCATGAAAGCAGCGCTGCCTCGCTATATGATCCCCCACATCCAGCCCGTTGACCGCATCCCGCTCACCAGCCATGCAAAGGTCGACCGCCAGCAGCTGAAGCAGTGGTACTTCCAGCGGCAGCTCGTCCTTCCTTCGACTTCCGTGCCCTGCAAGAGCCATACCAGCACGCGCGACCAGCTGGCGATACTATGGGCCAGCATCCTCGCCATCCAGAGCCCTACCTTCGCCGCCGCCGACGACTTCTTCCAGCTGGGCGGCTCCTCGCTGCAGGCCTCGCTGCTCATCACGCTCATCCAACGTATCTTCAGCACCAAGGTGTCCCTGCTCGCCCTCTACGACCATCCAACCCTCGCCCAGCTCAGCTCCCTCATCGACGCCCACCGGGGTACAGAGCTCAGCACCGTCCGCACCGACAACCGCGACCTTGACCTCTGGCTCGCAGACACCCTCCTCGCCGACACCATCCCCTACCCAGCATCCTCCTCATCATTATCTCCGGTCGACTGGCGCCACGCCACCGAAGGCCGCGTCTTCCTCACCGGTGCCACCGGCTTCGTCGGCACATTCCTGCTGTCCGAGCTCCTCCAAGCCCCCTACGTCCAGCAAGTCGCCTGTCTCGTGCGCGCCCCAGACCCGCCCACCGCACAGCTGCGCCTCCGCCGCTCACTAGCCAAATACCACCTCTGGCGGGACGACTACACCTCCAAACTCATCGCCATCCCGGGCCGCCTCGAAGACCCCCACCTGGGGCTCTCCGAGCCCCAATACACCGACCTCGCGCACCGCGCCAGCGTGATCTTCCACCTCGGCGCGCTCGTCAACTACACGCAGCCGTACGCCTGGCACCGGCCCGCAAACGTCACAGGGACGCTGCACGTCGCAAGACTAGCCGTGACAGGCCGCCTGAAGGGCCTGCACTACTGCTCCAGCATCTCGTGCTTCGGGCCCACGGGGTCCATCACGGGCGTCACCCGCGTGCTCGAGGACGGCCCGCTGCTTCCGCATCTGCCCGCCCTGCCGTATGACCATGGCTATGCGCAGAGCCAGTGGGTCGCGGAGGAGATGCTGCGTCGGCTGCGGCGGCGCGGGGTCCCGGTTGCGGTGTACCGGACGGGGTTTATCACGGGGCATTCGGTCACCGGGGCGTGTAATGCGGAGGACTTCTTTAGTCGGTTGATGAGGGCTTGTGTGGCGATGGCTTGCTATCCGGTGCTGCCGGGGCAGAGGAAGGAGTTTGTCACTGTGGATGCGGTGGCACGCGGGATGGTGGACATAGCCTCGTCGGTGGGGTCGCTGGGGCATGCGTTTCATCTGGTTCCGGGGCGGCAGGAGGACGAGGACGAGGGGGAGGAGGGAGGGTCGCCGGATATGAATTCCACGATGGAGATGCTGGGACGGGCGGCTGGGAGGGAGATGCTGGCGGTGCCGTATGAGGAGTGGGTGGGCAGGCTGGCGGCGGCGGACGAGGAGACCAGGAGCAGTCTGCAGCCGCTGCTGCCGATGCTGGCGGAGAAGGTGAAGGATGGGCGGACACGGTGGGAGCTGTATGAGAAGATGCCGGTCTATGATAATACGAATGCCGTGCGGGCGTTGGCTGGGGGGGTGAAGTTCCCGGCCATGGATGAGGAGCTGATGAGGAGGTATTTGCACTACCTGGGCATTTGCTAGAGCTGCTTTTCTATTCTTTGTTCTGCAGACCTACTTCAGAGTATCTAGCACTAGCCAGAGAATACCTTATCCTTACCTATAGAGTCCGTCCAGTCAGTTCAGCTCTGCACTATCCCTCCCACAGATCCTCATCTCATCCCACATGGTACTATATAGATCCATGGAACATGGAACATGCCCCCACTCTAGCTGGACACACTGTTACTATACTAAGCCGTGCACATCTGATCCACAGGCCGAGATAAGTACGTCACTGGGAAGTCGGCTATCTTCCCAGTATAGTATGGTATAGGATAGTATGGTATAGTATAGTATGGTAGTATAGGATAGCACCCCAATTCTATGCTGGAACAAGAGCTGCCCTACAGGTGACCGTATAACAGAAGGAGAGAGTGTGTCACAGGCTTCCGTTGAATACTACTAGTACTGCTGCTGTAGTAAGTGCCCGTGAACTGGGTAAGTGGACGTACAGTGCAACGACAAGATAAGGTAGAGTTAGGGCTACACGGTCTGCACGTCCCCGGTTGTGAGACTGTTCTGTACGAGAGTGTCTCTTCTTGATTGTTATTCTTGTTTCCTCAACTGATCAAGTTTACGGACCAGGATACAGAATATAGCTTTGTCATAACGACTAAGGTATAGCAGTATCCTTGCTCAGGACCATGCCTGGCGTACATCAGTGGGGCAAAATAACACCACACTACTCGAAGTCAAGGAGCCTCCTCTCAGGAAAATCCAAGAAGCCCGTCAGCCTCCGCCCGAATCCCTCCACCAGGGCCTCTCCATATCCCTTCTCAAACGCCCCCTCTCTCGCCACCAGCAGGACAGCCAGCCGGCCCTCCCCGGGAAACGTCGCCAGCAGCAGCTGCTCCCCCAGCGGGCTGCTGAAGACCGGATCCGCCATGGCCCCGGTCGCCTCGCCGAGACGCAACGAGGGCAGGCTGCCGAAGTTCTCGTGCAAGACGACCGAGTCAAAGTCGTTACGAGTCGCCGCCGTAGGCGTACCTGCTGTATCACGGTCCGAGGTCCAGGTCCAGGTCCCGCTGGCCGCCTCCACCACCTCGCTCCAGTTGAGCGTCTCGTACCGCAGACCACGCACATGCTGGGTGTGGATTGCGTCGAGGAGTTTCCGGACCGTCCATGTCTGCACAGCCGTCAACTCGACCCGGACCGCCGTCGTATTCAGACAGAAGCCCACCACCTCGCTGGCCCCCGGGAGGTCGTCGATCCCGCGCATGCTGGACACCTGTCCGAAGAGAATGTCGTTCTTCCCCGTTTCCCGGTGCAGGGTCCACGCCCAGGCGGCCTTGATGGCCGTGGCGAGGGTCAGCCCGGCAGGAGGCGTGCGGGCCGCGCACTCGCCTGCGTAGATGCACATCGTCTGCCCTCCTTTGTTTAATTCCTGCCGGGTGCGCGGCAGCCGCGTTATCTCCGCCCCGCGTAGTAGGTCCGTCCAGTAGTGGAATGCCTCTGGGGTGTGTAGGCGGGCGCAGGCGCGCATGTAGTCGCCGAAGGTCGGGCCGCCGCGCAGAGGGTGTCCGTTGTATGCGGAGCTGAGGAGATCCCCAATCTGCTGGAGACAGCCGCCGTCGTAGAAGGCGTGCGGGAGCCGCAGCAGAAGGACGTGGTCCTGCGGGCTCTTGCAGATCAGGAAGAAGCGGATGACGGGACGGTCGAACGACAGCAGGGCGCTTGATTTCTGATCTTGTGTGATGAAGGAGCGCGTCCAGGTGATGGCGTCTTCTTCTTTGTCTTCGTGCTTGTTCTCGCCCTCGGCCTCGGCTTCTCGATTTGGGACGGTGATCTCCCGGTATGGGGAGTTGATGGCCCGCAGCATCACCTGCAGCATGTGGCGGTGGAATGGAACGAAGACGGAGCGCATGACGGGCGTCCTCTGGACGAAGGCCTCGCATGCGCTGCGGAGCTGTCGGCGGTCGAGCGGGCCCTTGATCACAAAGGGGTAGTAGTCAACCCGCTGCTCGTGGATGGTTCGGCGGCCGAGATCGTGAGTGGGATAGACATCCTCGATGACCTCGTGGAGGAAACCGGGCACCGTCTGGAGGAAGTCCTTTCTCAGTGCCTCGAAGGGGTCAGGGACGTCTACGGCGCCGTCGTGCTTCTGCTTCAGATGCTTCATGCGCCATGCAAGGTCCGACAGCTTCGGAGCCTCAAAGATATCGGCCACCGTCAGGGCCATCCCCTGCAAATGAGCGCTGGTAACGAGCTGCCGCGCCGTCAGCGAGTCGCCGCCGGCCTCGAAGAAGTTCTCGTCCAGGCTCAGCGTGGCCGGAGACAGGCAGAGGAGCTCCTCGCACAGAGACTGCAGCAATTGCTCCCGGCGATCGGACGGAGGCCGGTACGCCACGCGGTCCTCCCGATTGTAAGCCAGGATTTCCGCCACGGTGAGCAAAGCCATCCGCTCTCGGAGTGCCTTGCGGTGGATCTTCCCCGTGGCGGTGGTGGGCACGGCAGCCAGCGAGAGGATGGCGCTGGGGACCATGAACGAGGGCAGCAGATTCCGGAGCTCTGCAATGGCAAGCCGAACCTGCGAGCGCAACTTCCTCGTCGAGGGTGCTACTATGTCGGTGTGACCCTCTGTTGTCTTGGACAAGCCGGCAACAAAGCCCACCAGCATCGGCTGCTCCTCTGCCCGTCCGGCTGGTTTGATGACCTCAACAATGACATGACTGGCCCCAGAGAATCGTGCACGAAGGTGGTATTCGACCTCGCCCAGTTCCACCCTTTGTCCGCGGATCTTAGCCCCGGTGCCCTTGCGGCCGACGAAGCGAATCGTCCCGCTGGTGTCGATGTACCGGACAATATCGCCGGTGAGCAGACAGCGGGCCTCGCTTCCGGGGGATCGCAGTTCCTGCAGCCAGGGAGGTCTCTCGACAAATGTCCTGACGCTCTCGTCGGCGTTGTTCAGATATCGCCTCTCCAGTGCGGTGCTTTCGATCATGAGCTCCCCCTCCACCCCCAGCGGAGTCAGGCGGGTGTGGTCGTCGGGTCTGACAATCCAGCAGGCCCCGGTGGTGGTCTGGCCTAGTCCACAGCGGCTGGCAGACGCAGACGTGCCCGAGAGGTCCTGAATCAGCAGGCTGCTCGCGGTTTCGGACTGTCCGTACACCGAGTACAGGGTGGCCGACTTGCTCCATTGGTCCAGGTCCGACTGATTGACCGGCTCCCCGACGAAGATCAAACTCTTCAAGCTTGTCACGCTGGATGGGCTGAGGGTTCGTGCCACCGAGGGGGTCATCATGGCCCAGGTAGCGTTGAGCTGGCAGATTGCGGCTTCGGGGTTGTTCTGCAGTTGATCTTCCGAAGGCACACAGATGCACGCTCCCGAGGCCAGTGCCATCAGTTGTTCCATGATGCTGACGATAAAGGCATATGAAACGGACTGCAAGACGCGAACTCCGGGACCGAGACGCAGCCGGTCGATGAATTGACGGACGCCCGGTCCAACGGAGCCTCGATCGACGACCACGCCTTTGGGCTCGCCGGTGGATCCAGAGGTGTAGATGGCGTAGAGGGGATGCGAGGGCAAAGCAACAGGCGGAGTCCATGTCGTGTTCGGTGCAGGTCCAGCGCTCAGCGGGTCACTTGGGACTACCTGCACCCTGGGCCCTAACTCTGAAGCCTGAGCAAGATGGCTCTGATCTGAGAGAACCAGGTCCACGGAAGTCTTCTCGCAGATGACCCTCAGACGGGGGATAGGCAGCATTGGAGGCAGAAAGACAAACGCAGCGCCGGCCCTCGTGATGGCCACCATACTGGCCACGGCCATCCTCGACTTGGACATAAAAATGCCGATGAATGCTCCCGGCTTGACTGCGTCATTGAGGGCCAACTGCACCGCTATGCATGACGACAGACGATCCAGCTCTCTATAGGAGAGATTCCCATCCCAAGCCGCAACGGCGTCATCAGCGCTACCCTTCAATTGCCGTTCAATCAGTTCATATACAGTAACAGGCTGTTCTTCCACCTCCCATTCCAAGTTCCACTGACGAACCAGGTCGAATCCCTCCGGCCCAATCCGTTGCAGATCGTTCACCACTTGCGCAGACCCAAGCAGACACATCCGCAGCACGTCGGCAAACTGGATCAGCATCAACCGCATCTGATCCTGGACAATGACGACCGGATCAAACCGCGCCTGGATGTCAACCTGATCCTCCTGGATCCGGCAAAACACACTGAGCGCATATCCATCGCTGTAGGCTACCTCATCCATCCCACCGGTTCCAGCTTCCCCATCCTGAATCACAAGCAGGTTCCGAAACTGGCACAGCCGCACATTCTCCGGACTGCGGGTACTAAACCGTCGCAGGCCCAGGTGCTCCCACTGCCGGAGATGGAGTCTCTGTGCCGCTGCTGCGGCTAGTGCGTCTGCAACCGTATCCTGCGGGTTAATCTGGAGGCGGAAGGGCAGGATCGCCTGCTCGCCGGTGTCGGTTCTGCGGCCATGGTATGCAATCCCGTAGACGGACTCCGTGGAGTTGGCCTGATCGATGAGGACGAGTGCCCAGGCGAGGTGAATGGCGTCGTTGAGGACGATCGCGGTGGACGAGGCCGTCGAGACGTGGGTTGTTAGGTGCTGTGTGGGATGGGGAGAGTAGGAATCTCGAGGGAGAGGGGGGAAGATGGGGAGTTCGTTGTCTGTTACGCTGTACCGTGAGGCTGGTAGGTCTGGTGAGGTCTTCATCTTGATCTTGAGTGCCTGACGGACTGGGGACTGGATAAAAGGAGAGAAAGATGAGATGATAGTGGAACGGGTCTAGAACTGAGCAGGCAGCCCGCGTAGGACAGTAGGACAGTGTCAGGGAAGCCTGGAGGATAGTTGAATGTTAGAAATGTCCCGGAATCCGCATGTGGTGGTTCCTCCCCCCGTCAGGGATGAGTGCCTTCCACGAGGATGCGGGACCATGCATTGCTGCAACGTTCATGCCACTCTGCAATCACACATCCTAGCCCAAGCTGAGCCCTGCCGCTAAGGGCCATCTCGCTCTGATTCTCTTGCCACCCATTCAGCAACCTGGTCCGACACCTCGTGCATGAATTCAGCAAATACACCATTCAGTCAAGGGCATCACTCCCGTGGGCATCGTTATAGATCAGAGTAATTCATCGAACATGGAATGCATAGCTGGGGTATGATAATTAGCAAAATGAATAAGAGAAATATTGGACATATTCTATGTATGCAGCGGGTAAGAGTTAGGGCTTGCTGAACCTAAACCAGGAATATTCGCCTAACCAGGGAAACTTTGGATGGGCTATAAGGTTCAATTTGATCTGCTAAGCTAATACGCATGTGTTCAGGCTGATCGACCTGTGGAACTAATATAGCCATACCAGATTCACTATGGACGGCTGTGCACGAATCCAGTACTGCAACTACTGAAAATCCGCCTTCAACCGCTCCGCCGATGGCAGGATACCCTCGCGCTCGAGGATATCAAACGTCCGCTCAAACTCCTCCCACGTATCCGAATACCCCGTCCAGCCCAGCTTCCTTGCCTTGCTCATACTCCCCACACAGCTCCAGTCCCGGCCGAAGGCAAATGTCAGAAAATCCCAGGTGGCCTTCTCCCAGGTCGTCTGGTCCAGGCCATACTTGTCCCGAACCCGCGCCCAGGCCTCGTTCACATCCCCGCGCTGCGCCCATTTCTCCGGATTGATCTGACAGAACAGGGTCGGCGACTGTTCCTTCGCCGGGTCGGAATCGACGCCCAGATCGGCGGCCCGGGTGGACAGCGGATGTTTATTCGGCATGCGCGCCGTCGTGGATTCGTAGCCCCCGTAGCCCTTGGAATCCGGCGTGCCGCCGTGAGGGAACATCGGGTTGGGGATGCGGCAGCCGAAGCGCGCGGCCAGCCGCGGCCAGAGATCCTGCCAGGACTCGGTGTCGCCGTTGATGACGTTGAAGATCTGGTTGCCGGCGTGAGGCGCGGTCGCGGCCCAGAGGGCGAACTGGGCGTGGTGGTTCGCGGAGGTCCAGGTGTTGAAGGCGAAGTAGCCGGCCTTGCAGCCGGGGAAGGGCAGCTCCGAGCCCGGGAGGGCCTTGGAGACGGTGCAGTACAGGCCGATGGCGGTGGCTTCGTTCATGAAGTTGCCGCGGGCGTAGCCGATGACGTCCTGCGGGAGGGTGACGACCCACTCCCAGGCGTGATGGCTCCGGGCGGCTGCGTCGCGGAGGATGCGCTGCTGGGTGAAGTAGAAGTTGGGCGGCCAGGTCTCGCCGCCGACTTTCCCTTCGAGCAGGGGGTCGTCTTCGCGGAAGGGCTGTTTGCCGTTCCCCAGGTGGACGCTGTACTGCTTGAAGCCGCAGGTGAGGATGAACCGCTTCAGGGTCTTGATGGCGCCGGTTTTCTCCAGGGCGTGCAGGAAGTTGGCGAGCATGGTCCCGTTGATGCGGCAGAGCTCCTCGGGGTCCTCGTGGGCCATGTACGCGCAGAAGTAGACGTACTCGGCGGAGAGCCCGGAGAGGCTCTGGGCCATGTCGTCGGTGGAACCTTGCAGGTCGATGGTCGCATGCTGGATCTTCGGGTCCTGGTAGCCCGGATTGCGCCGGGAGAGCGAGTAGACCTTGGTGTAGGAGGGGTCCTGGCACAGGTGGTGCACAATGGCACTCCCGGTGATGCCGGTGGCTCCGGTGACAATGGCAGAAGGCATTCTGTCTGCTGAACTGTAGACGGCTGGGACAGGATTGATAGGAAGATGTGTCTGAGTACCTACGTATGTAGCTATATAGCTGTATACTGGAACTGGCCCGCTGACTCAGATTGACGTTGTGGTGGTGTCATAGCAGAGCATACCTTGCTACACCAGGAAACTCCATGGACAAGACTTGTTTAGTGAAGTATTATTAAATAATATCAATAAGAGCTGGATACTCTGTAGTTTGTGGACCGGTGATATACTAGC
>MU628493.1:0-71378 GCA_025688805.1 Aspergillus egyptiacus | reverse complement strand
CCCCCCCATCTTGGGGCTCACTGTGGCAATCCTGCTGTAGGACTGAATGATCACCGTATACTGGCTCCAATCATGACGATATTGATCAAGGATGACTGGTATGGTATGAAAAAGGCAGTATAATAGTACAGCTCAGAGATCATCCTATGGATCGAGATCCTTCTATGCATCCGGATCCCCCGCCATCTTGTCCGTACAGTCACCAGTTACATCCGCCACCTTAGCACGAAAGGCCTGTCCAGGACAGTTCAGTCAGTCAGTCAGTCAGTCCAGGATGGACAGGGGAAAGGAATGACTCACCGGGTACTCAGTTCGCATTTTGATGGTCAACTCCGTAATTTCTCGGAGAACCCTAAATGACACCTGGGATATCTCATGCCTCTTCTCAGCAGCAATTACTTCATATTCTCTGCGGGCATCATCGAGCTGTTTAGTTGAAGGGTTGATTTCCCCCAAGGTTAGGCAGGCAGCCTTCCCTGCAATCCTAGGCATTTCTGGAGAGTTTCACTTACATCGCTAGCAGCGTAACAGAGGTCCTCCTGCTCGCTCTCACTGAGCGGGTTGTCACAAGGGAGACCGGGTCCCTTTGCAAGGGTTTGCTCGAGGGGTTTCAATTTGTTCTTGAAGAACAGGAGAAATATGGACATTAGTATGCTGGGTGGTGCAAGAAGTATACTTTCACGGAATACGCACGACGACATCAGCTCCAGATTCCCCGTCAACGTACTCGTTGACAGCCCTGGTCAGGGCATTATACTGCTTCGTGGCTGTCTTCACAGCACGCACGGCTTTGTCGGCGCAAGTACCGGCATCTGCGGCTGGGACCGGGGAGGCAACGGCCCAGCTGGACAGGAGGGCGGCGACAAGGGGGAGTTTGAGCTGCATGGTGAGACAAGAAATGCGGCATAGGTAAGAGAATCAAGGCAAACGAGGCTTGGAAAGTAAGATCAGTTGGTAGATAGTGACTGCGTGGCTAAATGATTGACTGACTGACTGACCGGACAGGAGGGGCCTTAAATAGCTTCAGATGTCCTCGACAGCCCCCAATTCCTTCCTTCGTGAGCTGCAGTTCGCTGTGGGATGATCACAGTTTGCATCCACTCATCTACTGCACTCGTGCAATCTTTGTAGATCCGTGGACTGCACGAGGATCCCGATTGCCAATAGCCACGGTGGAAGATAGGTTAGACTGTGGAGCATGATCGTCAGTGATCACAGCCTGGCTCGGAACTAGACTACCACCACGTAGCCTTCAGACTGATAGTTCCGCAGATCATATTCAGATCTGCCCAGAGCATCAGGACGGGAGATGATGATCTGATGGCGGTCATCACTCGCGCTGGTGGGCCAGAAGTCTTTTCCAGAGATCAGATCAATATATACAATCCTATCAGTCAAGATCATACCCTGGTTGCCTACCAACAGAGACACAGCCAGTCTGGGTATACAGGGTAGATGGAATCTACCATTGATATTAGTAAAAGCTGACGACAAGCATTGGATTACTGCTCAGGGCTGCTCCAAGGTACTTACTATGTAGTACTACCTAGTACTTACAGTACTATTCCTAGATACAGTCGCAACGACAACTGAAAGCATTAAAGTTTATGCAGCCTTAAGTCTTAGATACAGATTAGAAGTCTAAAGCTAATAGAAAGACCAGAGTCCATATTTCTCAGTTAATGAAAAGCAGACAACTCTTACCTATACATATACATATATATGACTATCTACCAGGTAATCACCTTCCCCTCCACCCCCTCCCCCACCGGAACCAACGACCGCAACGCAACCCCATAGTCCCCGCCATTCGGCGTCCGCAGCAGCGTATGAACATGGAACTTCTTCGGCTCCTCGTTCCCCAAAAACACCCCCGAGTGGTGGTCAAACTCCACCAGGATAACGGGGCTCTGGATGCGAAAGTAGAACGCATCCTCGTCCGCATACCCGCCGATCCAGCAAAAGTGCGTCTCGGCCTCGTACTGCCGGATGTGCGCGAGCTTGAGCTGCCGCGAGCGCGCGGGGAGGTAGAGGAGGTACTGTTCGAGGATGGCGTAGAGGGTATCCCGCTGCGGTGGGGGGAATGCCGAGACGGGGACCCCCTCGTACGGGACGATGCGGTTGTCGCGGTACGCGCCGCAGAGGTGGCGCTGGTCGTCGCGGTTCCACCGGCCCGGGGGCATGGCGGGGTCTTTCATCTGGGTGTAGATCTGGGCTTGCTGTTGGAGGTTCCGCGGGAGGGATTGCATGAGGTTGAGAGCCAGCGACTCCTCGACGTGGAGGATGCGGGTGCCGGCGTGGGGCCCCGAGTCGATTTCGTTGGGCTCGGCGCCGGTGAACCACGGCGAGGCGATGATCTGGCTCCGGTAGAGGAAGATGTTCAGGCAGAGGTGGTGGCCGTAGAAACTCCAGCCCCAGGGGGTGGAGGCGGACGGGGTGCCGAAGAGGACGAAGTTGTAGGAGAACTCGTTCATGACGCGCGGCGACTCGACGAGCTCGCCGAGGAAGTGGTTGATGCGCATGGCCTTGACGGCTTTGTCGTAGCCCTCGGGCGAGAGGGTGGTCTGGAGGATGGCGAGGATGGCGGTGCGGATGGAGGGGGAGACTTCGTCGAGGCGGAGCCCTTTGTCGCTCAGCAGGAACTCGGGGTTCGACCAGGTGCGCCATTCGGGGGAGTCGATGTGATAGCAGAGCGTGGATGTCTGGGCGGGTGTGAGGAGGGAGAGCAGGTGGTTTGTCGCAGTGACAATGTCGGCGATCGGGACTTGTTCGTCTTGGAGGGAAAAGAGGTTCGGGCGGACGGTGCCTGATTTGGTCAGCTCAGTACAAGGTTAGGTTGGAAGGTGAAATAAAGACCGTCGGTGGTGACGCCTTTGAAAGGCTCTTGGAACAGGTCCCTCCAGTGCATGTATAGCGCATGCAGCCACGGCGGATTGCGGCCGGTTTTGAAGGCGTCGGCGTATTGATGGGCATCCTGGGTGCGCATCACCTGGAAGCGGGGGGTGTCCAAGTCGGGGAGGTATTGACGGTAGGACATCTTGACAGAGACGACTGATGTTAGATATGATGGATTATCTGAAAAGTTGTATCTTGATGATTTATATCGGCGAGACCCCAGATCCCCACAATCCCCACCGTGGGGGCGGCAGACTTCTTACCCGGCTTCACCCTCTTGCAGGAATGGATCCATGGAGATTCTGGGGTGGTTCTTGGATTTGCATTTACAAGGTCAAAATGAGGAAAGCAGAAACAGTACTGGACTACTGGACAGTTTTATACTATCCGGAGGACTGTGTTGTTCTGTCAATTGCGGCTGTCAAGTCTGTCTTATTACCACTACTTGCTAATATCTCGAAGTAGTCCTTATCATTCTAATCATTCCAATCCTCTCTTTACATGCGATACTCACCAATTATAACTATCTTACGAACCCTGAAGATATCTGCCTGATTTATTCTCTTTTTCTGACCACAAATTATGGATGCCTTCTCTATATATACATACTTCAGATTTCTCTGCCCTGTCTGTTTGGCCTTGATATAGTAATCTCTAGTTAGGCTATATCTAACATCTTGCAGTCTACAAGCCATGTCAAGAAAAACAGGACAGTGAGTGATGATCAGGAGCTCTTGTTTCCTCCCAATGAGAAACTCAGCCATCAGCATAATCATCCCAGAGTCCCAGCAACTCCAACCTCTGCCGCCCGCTATATCTCAACATTCGCACACTCTCAATGCCAGTCCACTGCACGATGCGCGCAATCTCCCGAGGATCGGGGTCGAATTGCTCCACCCACTGCTTCCCGTCACCCACGGCCGTTGCTTCGACGAAGTTCTGCGGCAACATGTGGCCCTCGTGGGACAGTTGATCCGGAAGGAGGGAGAGGACTTCCACAAAGTCCATCACGCGTTTGTCGCGCGCAGGGGCCGAAAGGCGTTGCGCAGCGCGCAAGGTGGTGCTCCGCTTCGCGATCCGGGCTCGTGGGTCTTCACGATAGATTTCGAGGATCCGCTCGAGGGCGCGATCCCCCTCGTCCCGGATGTGGATGTCCAGCCTATAGAACGCTCCGCGGGCGAAGATCTGCGCGAAAACGAGGTCTTTGGTCGAAGGCCCGGCGGGGCAGCCTTCAATCAACCCCATGGCGTTGACGTCGGCGCCGGCGTCTATGAGAGCCTGGACTGCCACCGCATTACGATGGCATATGGCTGTCAGGAGTGGCGTCCAGCCTTTCATATCCCGGGCTTCCAGGTGGTGTTTTTGAGGGAACATGTTCAACAGGACGGAGTAGATTCGAGCCGCTTCGGACTTCTGGTGAACGTACAATGCGCCGACGGCGACATGGAGGGCGGATTGGTGGAAGCTGGGCGTAACAATGAATCCAGGCCGCTGGCCGTGCTTTTCCGCTAGAGGGATGAGCACGTCAAGTGCCTGGAGTATAGCAGATGGCTTATCGCATCCCAAAATGTCGCCGAAGACCGTCGACTGCGGTAATGAGCCCGACGACTCCATACGCGAAAGTCCATTGATGCTAGCACCGACTCCGAGAAGGTAATCCGCCAGGGCCCATTGACTCCCCAGGACGGCCGACGATAGGGCGCGGTTTTTGTCGCGCTCTGTGATTTCACTTCCTCCCACCTCAAGAATCCTTCTTACGAAGTAATCATTTCCCGGGGCGATGCGCACCGCGAAATCGAGGGAGTTGTGGGTGGGAGGCTGCAGGACGTTCGCGCCGTGTCCGATGAGCAGCTCGAATTTATCTCGATCCCCGCTCGCAATCGACCGATGCAGAGCGCTTTTCCCGCCCACGAGCTCATTGATATCTCGCACTAATATCCCAGCTGTGACTATGTACTCAAGCACATCGAAGGATTGAGCCTCGACCGCTAATTGTAGCGCGGTCAAGCCTTCCCAGTCGACCTTTGCCGTGCATCCCCGGCCAATGAGCAAGTCCACTGTAGCCATCATGGCAAAATAGTAATTGGATCCGTGTCGAGCCATCCTGGCCACTGTGTTCTGGCATTGAATGGCAAAGTATAGCAGACTAAGCCTCCCAGTCTCATCTGCATTCACCGGGTACAACGGCTTCGCGTCAAGAAGCAGTTCAAGAGCATCCGCATCGTGCCAAGTACAGGCAAGTTGAACTGGGTCCATGCGTCGAGATTGCCCGTGATGGAAGAATACGGGCCCTACTTCCTGGTCCACAGCCCCGCCATGGCGGAGCAATGCAGACACTGCGGCCTTGTTCCCTTGTGCCACCGCACGATGCAGTGCTGTTCCAGGGACCAAGGGGAACGGGATATGAGGCGCGGAAGAGGGGTTTTCATACGCGACGGCATTTATATCAGCACCGCCACGTATCAAGCGGGGCAAAATACTCTCAATGAGCACAGGGTCAAGCTTCCAGAGCCAGTGAAGAACGGACTCGCCCAAACTGTTTCTGGCACTGCACTCTGCGGCGTCTTCCACTACGGCATGAAGAACGCTCAGGTTCCCTGCCCGACAAGCTGCTATCAACACCGGGTCGTCCTTGTCACATGCATCGGCAATACACAGGTGATTCAGGCTTTCTGCGGTAGCTCTTGCTAACTGGTCGCCAACAGCTGTTTCAGAAGACGGCTGGAAGCTGCACTCGCGCTTCCTCTTGTACCATTCCGCGGCCGCAATATCCTCGGGTATTGGGAATCCAAGGGCTTCATGGATAGGCAAGAGAGCATCTTGTGCAGGATGGTACCCCATGTCGCACTGCCATTTCATGATTGACAGGCATTGGATGTGACTCTGTTTTGTCCCAAACCCATTTCCGTAGCATATTGCTTGTTCCATGGCAGCGACCCGGCCATGTGGCTCTTCTAACGTGGCGCGACGCGAGATATCTTTCCAAAGCTGCTCTTGCAGCGTTGCTGGCACCCGGCAGGTTGACAGGAGGTAAAAGTCTAAGCTGGACGACTAAGTCCGTCAGTTACAAGTAGGAGCCAGCTGAAGCTGGGCGAAATACCGGTTCATAGCCTGGGGACGGTTGAGTTGCATTCTCGTGCATCATGATCACCGTGTCCGTAGCAGCAAGTCCTCCGGGATTGTCATAGAGGCCACGAGTATGGTCGTAAGAACTTTTCTGGATTACATAGTCACATTAGCTGCGTTTCGCTTTTTCTAAGTCATCCAGAGGGGTATGGTCACCTCTAAAGATTCTCGCGGTGCTGCTAATCGAGAGCCCGCCGCAGATTTAAACAATTCCGCCATAGAGGAGCATGTTTGTCGGAACTTTTCAACTCCTGTCTGGATAGCTAGAAGCAGCGGTCAGATGAGACCTTGAAATTTCAGACTGGAATCATACACTCAACAAGTCGGTCGGCATCTCCCCTATTGCCATACCTGGCGGCGACTACAATGGCCCCGGCACAAGCAGCGGCCAACGCGTCCATAAAAGGGGCTATTCCCTGGGATAGTCTGGGACTAGATTCAGCGGATGGAAATGGTTGAGAACTTCCAATTCCAATTGGAGCTACTGGCTGGCGACACGAGGTGTATACATTCTCGATCGCCAACAGTATATACCTGAGGCTCTCCGCGCTGGGAGGGATTCTGCGCAAGCCAAAGCCCCTGAAGTCCGCGTCGATGCTACCAAACCTATGAATGATGTGGTAGAAATGATGCGCCTGCGGGGGCACTTTGTTCCAAACAGCCAGGCCGAATGTTTCGTGTGCCAACTCTCTCATCGACCCAAGTTCATCGGTCATGAATTCGCGCAGAAAGCGGCCGTTGGCGGCTGTCAGTCCGAATCGACGTCGCTCGAAACTTCTGTAAGGTGGGCAATGCTGTTAGTAAGGTTCTAGGAGAGGACGGGACAATCGTGCTTTCCTTCGATCGAATACATTTAAAATACGCCCAAGGTCCCTCTCCGCGGGATCAGAGCTGAGCGCGATAGTAAGAACTTCGCCGAGACCATCGGCCGTGTCAGGCTCCAGGGCAAGGTCAGTATCGTAGATGCGACTCAGTGCAATGCTGAGGGTCGTTTCGTCCCGCTTGTTCTCTCGAATCCGTTCTAGGATGCAATCAGTCGCGCTCTCCCCTTGCGAGGACCGGTCCCATCGAGGATTAAAGGGGTCGGCCCCGTCTATTGCCACCCTCCACACCAGGAGTCCGTATGAATACACGTCAGTGGCGGGAAGAAACTCGCGCTGGATCATTGCGTCCGACTCCGGGGCATCGTACGGCGGCGACGCCCCTCTGAGCCTGGTGGATGCATTGGGTCCCAATGCATCCAGAGCCATCGAGCAGCCAAAATCCGTCAGTTTGGCGACAAACTTGCGGCGCTCAGGTGACGCGCTCGGGAAGACAAGAACATTCTCGCATTTGACGTCGCCATGGATGAAGCTGTTCTTGTGGAGGACGTGCAAGCCACGGGCGACGTCCTCACAGAACTCCCAATACGGCCCGTCAACCATGCGAACGGGGTCCCTGATGAAGTCTAACAAATTCCCGAGGGAGGAGGGATCGGATAACAGGACCGGGAATAATCTACCGTCCGGCCGATATGACTGAGTTTCGAACGCGACGCCTCTCAACCGGTTGATATTCGGATGGAATCGGACTTCGGCGACAGAAAGAACCTTGAGCTCAGTGACGAACTGCTCTAGCGCAGCCGCATCGTCAATTCTACCATCGTAGTCGAACACCGGCCGGATGCGCTTGTACGCCATCACGCTTCGTTCCCCCCAGCGGGTCTTCGCGAACCTCCGTGAGACAGACGAGAACCCGCCTGCTCCTATTCCGAAGTCCGAAGCGTCGTCACGACCCCAATCATCGATAGGGAACTCGAGGATGGCAGTCGCGTCGGTGCGGAGCATGTCCTGAATTAGGAGGAAGAGGTCATAGTGGTCTGCACGCCGCCGCGAGAAGTGTTGATGTTGTTGTTGTGTTGATTGAGTGACTGTAGTCACCGGCGTTGTGTTGCGGGTGCCATAACTGGACTGGACATACGTGGTGTACGTGGAGGATTCCATTTCGGCGGGATGTGAACAGCTGGAGATGAAGAAGAACTGCCTGGACTCTTTCATATTCCTTGGGACCTTGGATACCCCTCGCCAAGATCCCCCTCGTCTTGTCGTCTGCTGCGCCCTGCCACAGCCTCATCTCATCCTCGTATTTGACCGGAGCGCCTCCAAGCTGAGCTGATTTCGCTGACATTGTGCTCTCTTCTCCAAACATGGACCCCGTCGGTGTCGCATTGGGAACTGCGGCGTTGGTTTCAACCGTTCTCGATCTTTTCCGCCTCGTCACGTCCTTCCGGTCCTATGCGGAATCCTCCGCGATTCTTTTCCGCCAGCTGGAACTGGAGCGGGAGGTGTTGCACCGCTGGGCCATCGAGGTCGGGCTTCACCCGCCAGGCGAAGCGACGACGCATTGCAAGATTCCTTCCGAACTCCTGCCTTTGGTTGACCGAAGCGTGGCAGCTATTGGGTCGCTCCTCGGCCAGGCCACGGCCGGAAAGGCAGCCAAGGGACTGTGCGAAGCCGGGGTCAATGACCTGAGGCTCGTCCACGACGCACTGCAGGACGAGATTGCGAGACAAAAGCAGTCCCGACTCTCGAGATCCCTGGTCCGTCTAGGTTGGGCGATCAGCGAGGAAGGGCGGTTGAGAGACCTCATCTCCACCATCCACTCGTACAACACTGCCTTGCACAATCTGATCCCAAAGCCGCTGCAGGTGTCGCTGGATGGGTCGCTGATGCAGCTGATTCTGGCTGAGCGCGATGGAAACAAGTTACTGGAGATCCAAGAGGCCAGTTCCCGCTGGCGCAAAGCCCTCTCAGCTGCCGCTGGTGTGACAGCCCTGCAACAGGCACGACCATCTGCGCCTCCCTCAACAAACCAGTTGATTATACCGCGTTCGAATCTGTCGTCTGTGGGCACAGATATGTCTCGTCACCTTACCCAGTGCGCGTCAAAAGGCGGGAAAACGGACGTCCTGATCGAATGGCGCGCCTGGAGGATAGCAGACCCATCGCAGAAATCGTATTACCTCAACACCTGCCTTGATCTTGCTCGCCTCCTGCATGCGAGCCAGAACCTCGTCGAGTATCGCACGCTGGACTGCTTGGGAATCATTGAAGACAACGAATTCCAACCTCACCCCCGCATCGGTCTGGTTTATAAGGTCCCACCTCCATCTCCACCTTCCAGCCTCGCCCATGCCCATGCAATCTGGACATACACTTTGTACGACCTTATCAACCGGAAAGACGTCCCCCGTCCGAAGCTAGAGCAACGGTTCGAACTTGCCCGTCGCCTTGTCACAGGCCTGCACCGCCTGTTCGTCTCGAGATGGTATCACAAGAACTTGAACTCGAAGAATATTCTCTTCTTCGTACGCGGAAATCCCACCGATGATGAAAAATCAGCTTTGTCACAGAGCGAACTCATTTTACATCCATTCCTCTCTGGTTTCGACTACGCTCGCCCCGACTCGCCGGGCGAGATGACCATCAAACCCCAAGTGGACGAGTTCGCTGACCGCTACCGCTATCCCCGATGCACAAATCCCACCACCAGACACACCATCCCCTTCACCAGGCGCTTCGACATCTACAGCCTCGGTGTTATCCTAGTGGAGCTCGGCCGATGGGAAACCGTGGATGTCATGCACAAAGACCTCATTGCCCAGCGTTCGAGAGCTGCCAAGAAAGGCCAGACGTCCACCCCACCACCGCCGGGTCTGGAAGGCTTCCAGAAGTACTTGAGGACGCGATGCGTTGAATCCCTAGGTTTCCGCATGGGGACGATCTATACTGATGCCGTCAAATTCTGTTTTGAAGATGCGACGGTGGCACCAGAAGCGCAGGGCGGCGAGCCTGACGAGGGTGTCGAGGATGTCCTGATTTCGAGATTCAACAAGGAGGTCGTGGCGGAGCTGGTCAAGTGTACAGCTTGACACATCCGGGTGATTCGCACCTAAATCAGTGGGTGTAGATACGCCAGGCTGAATGGAGAACTTGAGAAGAGTAACCTTATATCTACTCCAGTAGATTCAGATGTGTTAATAATAGAGTTATTAATAATTTATATATAATCTAGCCTTACTCACGGAGTCCAAGCTGAGGCCTGACTAGGTGGAAGGAACAGAGCATGATGTTCAGCAGCGTCTCATTTAGAACGATGGCTCTCCTCAGCTTCCGGGTCTGAAACCAGCATTTCCCCAAGCCACTTGGCGGCAGACCAAGTTATCCCATCTCCGACACGACCCAACCCGTCAGGCGAATCTAATTCCGACCCACTAGGTCCTGGAACAGAAGAGAGCGTAACCCTCTCACCCGCTAATTCCATCTGCCGCCCCCAAAAGCACGCTCGACACATGGCGCTCGCCATTTCAGCAGCCTGGCGAGCGAGGACGGTTTCATTTCGACCACGTCTCCGCCGGGTGGACGAGGATTTGCGAGGATGGTTCTCCGTTTCACTCCCACCGTGAGGATCCAGTGATGCGGATGAGGCGTCGCGGTTCTCTTCGGAGCCCTGTGGTGTGAATATATGCACTCGGGGAAGAGTCACTTCAAGCTTTTCCACGGGGTCATGGCTATATCTACGGGGCGGACCGCTGGTACCGTAGTCGAGGCCGAATGGAGGCCACCGGGACAGAGCTTTGCGGCGACGGACGGGCGTGTCATCTTCGGGGTCTTGATCACCTTCAGAGACATCGTCGACAAGGTCATAAGGATATGCATCCAGCACTTCAAGTGGATCTTCAGATATCTCTGAGTCAAGAACGGGAACCGGATACTCGGGTCCGGTGAGGTATTTCGGAAACACCTTGGGTACGTACTTCCCCGCAGAGCGAAGAAAGAGGATAGGCGAGGCAAATGGGTCAAAGTAGTTCTCGGCCGCTGCGAAGAATTGGCGCCGTGCGTCTAACAGTGGGACTAGATCAGCCGGAGCGTGGCGGCGTTTGCGCGATGGACTGGGCATGGCTGATGAGGTACAGTACTCATCCAACGATGTCCAGTCACAGACAGGTTCAATAGCCGCGACGGCATGTACGGAACGAGGTTCCGTGAGCGCTAGCATCAGGGCCAAGGAGCCACCAATATGTGTCCCGATGACGCCTAGGCGCGTAGGTTGGAGATACTGCAGGACCCAGTCGAAGCCGATCAGAGTGTCGTGAACCGGGGTCGGGAACCGATAGTGTGTTGTCTCCGGTACGCCTGCAGGATCTGTGCCTTGTAAGTGACAGGGCGGCTTCTCCTCGCTTACAGGGCCGAGGCGGTAGTTGATAGTGACCACGGTGGAAGACGTCATGTCCGCCAGAATTCCAGGCGCACTGGCACCGCCTGCAGCACCGGTCGATAAAGAATCCTCGGCATTCCTTGGGATTGCGGATTCAGAGACAGCCCCGGCCGGGTTCTTGTGAAATAGTGGTCCTGGGGGAAGCCGAATAATGACATTCCCTGCGCCTGAGTGGGCATTCTGGGGTTGGATTACACTGCCCGTCGTTAGATCCGTGTCGACATTTGAACTCTCCACGAGAAGGGCAAACGAAGAATACCTTAATGATACATGTCCGTAGCTTCCGACGGGAAGATTGTACACCGCGTTAGTCCGTGTGGACGCCAACCGCGCACTCCGGGCGTGGAATTGACGCTGACGACATGGAGCGTATGGACACCGAGTCAAGACCGAGATGGCGCGACAATTGGAATTTAAACGCTGTAGCAATATAGACATTGGGAAGCCGAAGCCTCGCATAGCAGCATCATTGAGGTTGTTGATGCTCTGGATTGTGGATGCCCGCAGAGAGATGAATCCTTGCTCCGGATCCTGAGAGGACGCTAAACCGCTTTGGGATTGTCACTCAACGCTGAGCTCCAGCCAGCTCCGGACTATCAAGGACCAAGGCAGCAAAGAAGTCTTTCAGTAAAGTGCTATTCTTATTTATCATCTATTGGAGGGACAACAGTTTCAAAAGCCAAGAAACAGAAAGCAGGACAGTCATGCTCGGAAAACAAGACGCTGTAGCCAAGCCACGTTGTATATCCCTCTAGTCACACAGCATCGCTAACAATCGCGATCCCTTCTCGGAAGTTGCGCTCGCTGCAGGATCATCCATATCAAGCGCTGCCTCGGTTTCATTCTCCGGAATAGGGCGAACGACCTCGAGAGACAGCTTTTCATCCTTCGAATACACCCGGAGCCCGACCACACACACCGCATTCCACGGGTCAGTTTTGTTATCCAGATCATCACTAAAGGGTTCCTGCGAGCTGGGGGCTGGTACGACTGGCTCATCCGGAGGCATGTCAATGTCCGAGTCAAACTCGAACCCGTCGAGCAGCTCCGACTCGCGTGTGCGACTGTGACGGCGGTAACGGCGAGCCAAATGTATAGACTGCAGAGAATTAGTAGAGCGATGGCGGCGGGATCCACTGGAGCCGGAGTCATGAGAAGAGTGATTCTCGTGACAGTGGACACTGTCAAATTTGATGGACGGGACGGAGCCGCTCTTCAGGTGCTTTGATTCAGCCATGCCATTTTCATGGTAGTCCATATCCGAGGGTGATTCGACGGGGTCATCATCGGCGAGGACTCGCTCCCCTTCGACTGCGGGGTGATTCCCGTTGAATGAAAGTTTGGCTGCCCTCGCAGCGAGTCTTTCTTCCTCTCTAATCTTGCGAGCCATCAACTTTTGCTGGCGGATCCATTCACGCTTCAGTCTCTTTTCCGTTTCGTCGCGCAACCTTTTCCGTTCTGCATTCTTTCGGCTGAGCTCTCGCTCCTGCCTCTCGGAGTCGGGCTCGACGAAAATGCCCTTGGCGTGGGCAAGATCATATGACAGACCGATTTGCACCAGTTTCTCACGTCGTGTAGGTGCTAAGCCAATCACAGTATCTTCCGTGGAGGCGCCGCCAGTGCGGTAGGCTGTGATTTTCATGAGGATGTAGTACGATCCCGGTTCCAGGTCGACCTCTGCATTGGTAGATCGGGAGATTAGACAGTTATTGAGGCTTCGCACTATATAGTCGTCTTCCCCCTCTTTCTGGAGACGGAATTTTAGGGTAAACTCATATTCACCGGCAAGGCCCTTGAAGTAGCGCGTATCGAGCTTCTCTCGTCAGTCGGAGCGCACAAGACGGAGGACTGGGAACAAACCTGAGATAAAACGAGGACAACAGGCCCAGATTTGGTGACATTCAACTTGAACTTAGTCCTATGGTAGTCTGCGGACCAGGGGATGTTCAGACTCGTCCATTGTTGCGTGACAGTCCATTCTGGTCCGAACAGCCGAGTGCGATCCAAGTGCTGGTATTTTTTGAGCAGGTCCTCGTAAGAGATCCAGAAGACCTTTGGCTCATTAGCACGGTTTCTATTATCGGAGGGGAAATGCACCTACTCCATCGTTGCCGAATTTGTGGTTTAACTTTTCCATCCACTGAGGTGTCCATTGCTCGGAGCCGTCACTCCAGGGGCCATTCCATTCCTTCCTCCCCCAAGGATTGCTAACTTCAGTGAGCAAGCGTTCTAGTGGCAGCCAGGATAACATACCGTAGTTTCAACAAGCGCACTCCATCGATCTCCTTCGCGTCCATGATGGAGTAGGCATGTTCCTCGGTGATACCCTTCCTGTCTCTCGGCGGTCCGCTGTAACTCGGTGAAAGCCAGTTGGAATGCAGGCCTGTGCCACAGCCAAACAGAAACTCTTTGTTGACCTGCATGAGTTCTTCCTTCCAGAATCTGTCCTTGTCCAGGATGTTGCTTGTAAGGACATCTGACGTTACGCCGCCAGTCATGTCCTCAATTGCCTCACTACAAACCGTCAGCGGGAGGCGCCAGATATCCCGGGGCACTACTTACCCGACAAACCCGTTTTCGATGGCGGAGTAATCACCATGTGCTTTAGCATATGCCTTCTCCAGCAAAGGAAGCCAAGTTTCGTTCTCATCCGCGCACTGAGCAAAGTACAAGGCACGGGAGCCGGTCTGCCAGACTTTGCGATATTCTTCCTCGGTGTCTTTTCGGTTGATATCGTCCCAGATGGGGCGCTCATCCACCGACTCGTCATAGTCAGCCGCACGGAGGTAGAGTTTGTCGTCGACAATACATTGCTGCCAGTCGCTGTCTACTGGATGTCAGCACCAATTCAACAGTGGAAACCAAACGGCACTGACCTCGGTAGAAGACAAAACCATAAACTCCGACCTGCTCATCACGACGGACGCATATCTTGTCGATCAGTCCTTCCTTATTCCCCATTGTGCAAAGTGCAGCCATAAACCAGCAATCGCCATCACGTCCTTGCCGGACATCTGAAGCGGTCGGGCCATTGACATAGAATTGTGGCTTTTCGAATATTTCCTGCAGTCGCCAAAGCGCGTTAGCTTGTCTATTGAAGCATGCATGTGGATACACTTACAGTCACTCTTTTCACGCCCTTTGGGCGCATTGCAAGATTCTGTTCTTTGAGCCCATCCAAGCAGTTCCGCCTCCCGTTCTTTAGATCCATTTCGATGTCGAAATGCGGGTCCGAGTATTTCTGGTTGAGCCGCCGGCATTCCTTTGCAATGCGATCGACAGCACGTATACATTCATCTCGAGCTTGCGTATATGACTTCCCTGCGTCCTGGCCCGTGATGCTGCCTCTCGGGTTGCGGGCCGCCTTGGAGCGCGCATACGGGTTGTCCGGCAAGATTGTGTACACTTTCCCCGGAAATCTGGTATGAAACTGCTGCCAGAACTGTTTGAGAGAGTCCTGCGGAGCTTGGCTTCTCGTGCGCATTCTGCTGCAGGAGCGAGACGAGGGGGGAGGGGTAAAGGCCCTGTCGGTGTAGTCATCTGCATATGAAGTCGGCATTTTGTCGTTGAAGCAAGGGAAAAGAAAGCAGGTTTCGCTAAACTACGCAAAGAATTATTGAGGGAAAGAAAGTGATTCTGTCCAGGTAGATGTCAGAGCGCACATCGTTCATCTATAAGTATTGTGGCCGTTGCGCGAGCTGCAGCCCCGCACGCGGCTGAGCAAAAATGCCAGAAATCAAGACTTTTGGAGAACAGCGATCAGCACAGGACCTCACGGACCTTGCAGGGTACATTGAATTGCCAGCCAATTGACATGCGATACTTGAAATGTTGCGCTCCCCGCCAGGTGGTGAAAACCGACAGACAGGTTGCCCGGTGTTTCAGATGCAACGATGCTTGCCCTGAAGCGGCCATGGCCCGATTGTTCGTCAGCCGGGGCTGAGCACAGATTGTCAGACAGGGGAAAAAAAATTAGCCCCAATGTTGCTGCCATTAATACCTCACATTCTGTGGGATTGGCGATTTGCGTTGAAGAATGTCCCGCTGACTGGCTGCGAGCCTCGGGAGATTAGGGGGCCAAAAACGCTGTATCCCAAAGATAAGAGTCTAAATACAGAAGACCTGGACAGGACGGCAGGACGCAGCGATCTTGGTTGGAATGCAGCGATGAGGCCAGAGTCGGGCGTCCCACTCAGGGTCAGAGCCAAAGATACGAGAGTCGCTCAGCTTTGATGCAATAATGCAGGGGTCCATTATTATTATTGAGCCGCTCGCAATCTTTTGGAAGCTGATGGCTCCGAACCTAGGCTCTTCCAAGGGAAGGTTCCAGGCGGCGGGGAATGTTTTATTCTTGTGCTATACCTGCATGATTATTATATTATCCCTAGTCTGTAAACTGTTAGCCTGAGGCTGTGCGAGCTGATGGCCTGAACACGTTGGCAGGGCTGAAAATTATACGTAGGCCAATTATCGCCGACTGGTTGAAAGGAATACCGGCGTTGACCGAGCCGTTAATTCCCAAAATCTGGTCAAAGCTGACTGAATAGTTATTAATGTCGCCTATAGAGAGACAATAGCAGTCAGGGATGCACCAGGCAGAGATGCTGGCAAGTGGACGCTGGTCAAGGTTGCCATGTGGGAACTGTAGTACGGAAGAGTGGAAGTGCGGACCCTTGGGATGATGGATCTAGACCACACGTGCCGCAGCAGACGCACTACTAAAAAAAAAAAAAAGAGGAGAAAATAACTATGTAGAAGTCCTGAGGCAGTGCAAATACTAAGTAATGGCCAGACCTTGACCAATATCGTCATTAAGCCATCGCAATATCCTTTTCGCTGCTCGGCCTACCAAGTCGGACTTGCGAGACACACAATAGAAACCGTCCTTGTAACCATGAATAACCTAGTACTGTCCTACCAAATACTCCAGCAAAACGCCCCAGCGGAAAAGAAACATAAAAGTAAGTCGAGACAGGGGAGAATAACAAAATAGCCCGGCTCAGGCTGTGGAAGCCGAGCATAGTAGAACTCGACCAGACTACAAGGTCCGCATCCGCTGAGCCGGCAGACTCGCCCATAGCCATGGGACACGTACATAGATCACATATTAACACTCGTCAATCATCAAATCAATGGAATCCGTTCCGTCTGGTGCGTCCAGAGTAATACGAGCTGCCATTCTGAAAATAGGGGTGCATGCAAGCTTGCTTGGCGGAGATTCGACGGGCGGGATCGTACTCGAGGAGGGCCTCTAGGAGGTCGAGTCCATCCTCCTCCAGTCCAGGAACCAGATTCTGCGGGTCCTCTCGCTTCCATTTCGGGAAGGTTGGCTTGTAATCGGGGAAGGAAGTGACCCCGGGCCAGATCGTTTCGTCTGGGGTACCAAGAAGGCTGCAGAGCAAAACCTCGTTAGGAGGATACATATCTATTTTCCTGTAGTGTGAGAACATACCGGAAGATCTTGAAGATCTCATCGATTTCAGAATCCCCTGGGAACAACGGCTTGCGAGTGCACATCTCCGCAAAGATAGCGCCGATAGACCACATGTCGACTCCAGTGGAGTACTGGCGGCCACCCAGCAGGATCTCAGGAGAACGGTACCATAGTGTCACCACCTACGGATGTTAGCGAGTAACCACCAATGACAAAAAAAAAGAAAAGTTTGTAAACGAACCTCGTGCGTGTACGTCCTGAGGGGAACGCCGAATGCCCTGGCCAGTCCAAAGTCTGCGAGTTTCAGGTTCCCCTCACGGTCAATGAGAAGATTTTGGGGCTTCAAATCACGGTGCAGGATTCGGTGACTGTGGCAATAACGAATTCCCTCAACCATCTGGGCCATGAACTTTTTGACCATGGCATCTCCGAGGCCCAGGCTCCTACTAAGTGTAGAACCATCTGGCAGAGCCCTGCCCCGTCCACCTTCGCTGACTGGCAAAGCTTCCATGTACTTTTTGAGGTCGAGATCAAGGAATTCGAATACGAGGTACAGTTTGTGTCCGTCCGCATGCACGATGTTGAGTAGCCGTACGATGTTTGGATCGTTCATTTCTTTGAGAAGGGAGATTTCGCGGATGGCAGTGCTCGGGACGCCTTCATCTTCGGCCTCCAGTCGAATCTTCTTCAATGCAACGATACGGTTCGGGTGGGTCAGTTCGCGGGCTTTATAAACGACACCGTAGGTACCTGTGCAGGCAAAAGGTTAGACAAGAGTCATACACCTGAGACAATTCATGTTCCGATCAAATGCAGGGAGGGGGCGGATATTTGGCCATGTGGCAGGCTTGACGTACCCTCGCCAATTTTCTCAATCTTCTGATAGTTCTCCATTGTAACCACTGACTGACCCCTTAATATTTGAAGTGACCGTGTATGCGAGACTGAACTCAGACGTTGTTGGCGTAACGGCAGAGTGCACCAGGGGGCAGGGGTGCAGGACACAAGTCAGAATGCACGTCAAGACGGCCGTGGGTTGCCCGGGGACAAAGGAGCAGAAAAACAATCGCCGAGGCCAGGGCGTGGTGAGTGCGAGGGACTTGGACAGGGGGGTTATTGAATATGGACCGGCAAGGGGACAAATCAATTCCCAACCAAGGGCTAATGATAGTCCGGCAACAGCTAGCTGACGGTAAGGCACTTGCCTGTGTCGGTCAATCCGGCGAAATTCGTGAGCCCTTGAAACGGAGTCTTTTTCGTCTGCCACTTGGGGTGGGGGACGAGCCAAAGGCGGTGGGCAACAGCGGCTGTATACAAACAAATCCGCGTTTCAAGTAGGCGGTCAGCGCGTTCCCTTTATCGACGATTCTTGGTTGATTGAGATGCAGCGGCTGAACCTTGGGAACAGTGGCACATTGTGATTGAATGTTAGTATTGATAACGTGTACATTCTCCAGAACTTTGATGAAGTCCGAGTATACTTTGCATGGCTGCCGCCAGAGTTCGTGGTCGCATATTATCATCCGCCAACAACATACAGTCTATCTCAAGCAAAGTCACAGAACCGATTTCCACTTTAGAACAGACTATAGGTGTTCTTGGTACTGTAGCTGCTCTTCCCGACTTTGCCACAGTGATTTTCTCATATCAGTATACCTGGGTAAGGTACTAGCGTTCAGATGCACAGTACACTCCAACCTTACTGCCCTGGACTATAAGGTATACTTGCCGAGTGACCAATCAGAGCCAGTATTGAGGAGCCCGATTGGTGCAAATCTCACAAACAAGACAAACACCCCACAGAATCCAAAACTCAACTGACAATTTCACTCGACATAGGACTCCAGGTAGAACTTCAGTGCAGCTTCGCCCAAAATTTCCTCAAAGCTACCCTTCTGACTTGCATGTTTCGCCGTATATTCAAAATGGCCGAAGAATCTCTCAGCAAGAAGCCTCGCATTGCCCCCCTAATCGGGACACACAAGTAAGCCCTCCCGCGGGCTTTGCCATTGCCGCTCCCTTTGGTAACAGAAGCTAATATTACCTACCATCCTCCAGCGGCCACTTCCACGCCGACGAAGCTCTAGCCGTGTACCTTCTCCGCCTCCTCCCAACCTACTCTCAATCCCCGCTAGTCCGCACCCGCGACCCGGCCGTCCTAGCAACCTGCCACACAGTCGTCGACGTCGGCGGCGAATACGAAGCCTCCAAGAACCGCTACGACCACCACCAGCGGACCTTCTCCACCACCTTCCCGGGCTACAACACCAAGCTCTCCTCCGCGGGCTTGGTGTACATGCACTTCGGGCAGTCGATTATCGCGCAGCATCTCTCCCTCCCCGCGGAGCACGGCAATGTCGGCCTGATCTACAATAAGCTCTACGCGGACTTTGTGGAAGCGATTGACGCGAACGACAACGGGGTTTCCGTCTACGAGACTGATGCGCTGAAGAACGCGGGCGTCGAGAAGAAATTCAAGGATGGCGGAATCACCATCCCTAGCATCGTGAACGATATGAATAACCCGTCCACCGAGGAGGAGGAGAAGCTCGATGAGGATGGTCTGTTCGCGCGCGCGAGCGAGTTCATCGGCAGCGTGTTCCTGCGGAAGATGAAGCATGCTTGCTCGTCGTGGCTGCCGGCCCGTGAGACGGTTAAGCAGGCTTACGCGGGACGGAAGGAGATTCACACGTCCGGGAAAATCATGGTTCTCCCGCAGGGTGGTGTGCCGTGGAAGGAGCACCTGTATAACTTCGAGAAGGAGGCTGCGGCTGCGGGTGCCGGAGAGGAGGCCGAGGTGGCCTATGTTCTGTATCCCGAGAGTGCGACGGAGGGATCGAAATGGCGGGTGCAGGCTGTCTCTGTGAACGAGGGGAGCTTTGTCTCGCGAAAGCCATTGCCGGAGAAGTGGCGGGGCGTCAGGGATGCGGATTTGGATGGCGTTCTTGCTGCAGAGACTGCCGAACCTAAGATTCCCGAGGGGGCGGTCTTCGTACACGCTAGTGGGTTTATTGGTGGACATAAGACGAGGGAGGGAGCGTATGCTATGGCTGTTCACGGTTTGCAGTTATAGACTGTCAAAAAGCTTTTATTTTTGTTTTCTATTTGAGACGATATGACCAGAACGTCCATATGAGGGCAAAGGATATACCCCACAATATATTCTTCTATATACATGAGTTGCACAATCTAGTTGGTTGCACAGTAGTCTAGTGTAGGAAAGCGTTCACAACCTCCGTGAACGCCTTTGGCTGCTCAACCATCGGCAAATGCCCCGCCTTGGGAACAATCTTCAACTCCGCACCACCCTCAACCTTCAAATCGGCCGCCATCTGCGCCATCGTCTTAGGCAGGACCCCATCGCCCTCGCCCGCAACGAACAAGCCCCTGACCTTGGCCTCCTTCATGCGGTCCCTAACATCATACGCACAAAGCGCCTGCATCGCCTTCTTGAAGCCGACCAGGCTATTTGTCCTCACAGTCTCCTTCACCTTGGCGGGAACGTCAGGTTGGGTCTCGTAGGACTCAGGCACAAACCACCGTCTGGTCGTAACCTCCGACAACTCCTCGCCGATGATCGCCTCGTTTGTGTCCTTGTCGACGGCACCCTCGGCCTCCGCAATGGCGGCGCGATCATGCCATGCCTTCCGGTTTGTCTCGGGGGCAGAACTGTTCGTGTCGCAGGAGATGAATGTCTTGACGCGGGAGGGGTAAAGGAGAGAGGTATTGAGGACAGTGACGCCGCCGAGCGAGACGCCGATGAGGATTGCCTCGGGGATGCGCAGGGCGTCCAGGAGGGCGATGATGTCACCGGCCAGAACGTCGATGTTGACGGGCGTTTCGCCAGCAGCGGACGAGCGACCGCGAGTGTTGTAGCGGAGGATGCGGAATTTCTGGTTCCGGGGGTCAGAGAGGAAGGTGTCGACAAAGGAGTCCCAGATGGTGTAGTCGACGAGGATGGAGTTTGAAAGGACAATGACCGGGGCATGTGGGTTTGTGCTGCCCTCAAGACGGTAAGGGAGGTCTACGCCGTCTGGAGTAGTGACGTAGGATTCAACGGCGGGGCGGGTAGGGTGTGGGAGAGTCTTTGTGCGGCCGTCGTTAGACGACCAGGGGCCGATGGTATCAGGAGAAGTGAGAGAGGCGAGCTCGCGGGGTGCGGGACCGAAAGTATAGACCCAGTTGTAGACGCGGCGGGTTTTGCTGGAGAGCATCTCAGCGATGCGGTTACGCCAGGGCGTGTCCATCGCTGCCTTGTGCTCGGGGCCGCCGAGGCCGTTCTGGGGAGCGTATTCATGGAGGGCGACGAACTCGCGGCGCGCATTGGAGTCGATGGCCGCGGTGACGAAGACCCGGCTGCGGCGCCAGCCAGGCACGCGGGCTAGCATGGGGATATGTTCCTCCTTGTACCAGCGCTTGAGCTCGTCTTCGTTGGCGGGGTCGGAGAGGGTGGATGTGTTGGAGATAAGGACGTGCCCGGCGGCGGAAGTGTCGGGTTGATCCTCGAGGGGCTGGAAATCGGCCGCCTTTTCATCCTGCACGAGGTCGTAGAGTTTGCGGTCCACAGCGATCTGGGCCATGGTCGCCTTTTCGCGCGGGGTCTTGATGCCGTCCCCGCGGAGGGCGAGGTAGGTCGGGCGGGTCAGCTCGTCCATGTCGGTGATATCGTAGATAGCCACCCATTCAGGGTCGACATCATCGATGGCTCGATAGCGGAAGCCATTAGTGACGAAGGGAAGACGCAGGCGTAGAGGGCCGTGTTCGGAGTTGTACCAGTCGTGGAACTGGGCAGCCGGAAGGGAGGGACGAGGCTGCATCGTCACGTACAGGAGGCCGGGGGTCGCCATTCTGAGTAATACCAGGTGCTCTACAGGTACAACAGAAGGAGTAGATGGTTGCAGAGTAGTAAGAAAGGGAGTTGTGCTTTCATCATGGATGATGCTTAATACTGGGGACTCGGAAGTTGATTGTGGCAACGACTGCCGACTTCAGAGCCGACGCAAATCGCGGATAAACGCTTTAGGTGCGGGGTCCACTCTCTACAATGCGAATTCTGGAGTACAAAGCACTGCTAATAGTGGGGGAAATATCAATTTCATATACTATATACAATGTCCGCGCCTATGCTGGTATAACAATCATGTTCAATGCTCATTTATTCAACCCGGTCCAATTTCTGCACCACCATCGCAGTTGCAGCTCCACCACCGTTGCAGATTGCAGCGACACCGTACTCGCCGGGCTGCAGTTGATGAAGCAGAGTTACCAGGATACGGGAGCCGGAGCTACCGAGGGCATGTCCAAGAGAGATGGCGCCTCCGAGGGGGTTGACACGAGCGTCGTGGAGTCCAAGGATCTGTAATAGTTAGCATAGTCCTCGCATTTAGACCAGTCGAAACGTCTCACCTTCTTGTTGGCTTCAATCACGGCAGCAAACGCTTCGTTGAACTCCCACACAGCAACCTGTTCCTTGGTGATGCCAGCACGCTCCAGAGCAATAGGGACGGCCTTGGCCGGAGCAACCGGGAAGTCCACCGGGTCAACGGCCGCATCGGCCGACGACACAATGCGTGCCAGAGCGCGTTTTCCTGCGCCAACCTCGCGGGCGATATCCCTGTTCGCCAGCACCAAGGCAGACGCGCCGTCGTTCATGGTCGAAGCATTCCCGGCTGTCACAGTACCGGTACCGTCTCGTAGGAATGCGGGCTTCAGGGTCTTCAACTTGTCTTCCCGAAGGTTCTCGTAACCCTCATCCCGTTCGATCACAGTATCACCCTTCTTGCTCTTGACCGTCACAGGGGCAACCTCGTCTGCGAATTTGTTCTCCTTCCACGCCTGCTGCGCACGCTGGTATGAGGCGATGGCATACGCATCCTGAGCGTCACGAGAGATTTCGTACTTCTTGGCCGTGGTCTCAGCACAAATACCCATATGGAACTGGTTGTACACATCCCAGAGGCCATCCTTGATGAGGCCATCCTCCAACTTGAGCTCGCCGAACGGAGGCAATTGACTAGACCGGGGAAGATAATACGGCACACGAGACATGTTTTCCATGCCTCCCGCAATCTGAGCTTCCGCGAGACCAAGCTGAATGTTTTGAGCGGCCAAGACGACAGCCTTGAGACCGGACGCGCAGACCTTGTTGACGGTCATCGACTCGACGTTGGGGGATAGACCCGCAAAGATGGAAGCTTGCCGAGCGGGGGCCTGTCCGACTGACCCTTGGAGAACATTTCCCATGTAGACATCTGTGACTTTCTCGAGAGGAACGCTGGACTTTTCGATGGCGGACTTGATCGCAACGGCGCCAAGCTGGGGCGCGGACACTGAGACGAACGAACCGTTGAACTAACTCGTTAGTCAGGCCAGTGAAGCAGACACCATGTCCATACCTTTGCAGTAGGCGTCCGGGCAGCACTTAGAATGTAAGCATCCTGGATCTCCTTGAGAGCCGGACGGGCAGCGCTGAATTGCCGCCGCCACTGGTGAGAAGCGGGGATCGAGCGCTTGAGAAGGCGGGCAGTGAGCCCGGTAGTTGTCTGGATGGCCATGATATTATTTTTGACAATCAGATTATAGCGACGACCTCGACTCCTTCCGATCAGGTGGATAAGGGAGGAGAGTTGAGAAGAAGGGCCTCTGCATTTGAAACCGCTTCCCCGGATATGGCGCCGCCGATAACCGCCACTCCGCATCACCAGCCGAGGATGCAGTCACATGACTACTGCATTACATAAGTCGTCCGTTTTCACATGATCATGGCTCAACATGAATAACCAGCTGCCAGGGACCACTCCGTACTGGTAGTAAATAGGACCAGTTTAAGGTCATTACAGCAGTTTGAAAGACGATGGGAACCCCGCGTAGAGCCTGAGATGTATTCACGGGATATCTGCTTGATCAGTGCCACCACCCAACTTGATCTATATCAACCTGTAAGATAATGGCTTATTAACCAGAGATACCAGATAAGAGCACCAGCTCCTTATCCACAGGGTCAAATGCAGGCAATACTATAGATACTACTAGTCCACGACTACATATCCAGTTATCAACCGCAACCGGAAGTGACGGAGGCATCGGAGTCTTCCGAGCCCCATCGGACCTCCGACAGGGCAGATCCACCAGGGCCTTGACTTGGGAAATACGGATTGGACCGCCACACTGAGAGGGAAGAATCTGCGGTCTGACTCTGAAGTCTGAACAAAGATCCAGCCGTCCACGTCACCCCACTGAGCCTGTTTACTAAGAGTAGCTAAGACATAGGGCCAATTATGGGGTGGGTTTGGTTTCCCCTGGGCCCTGTCGGCATACGGTCCGACGATAAAGCAGGGATACGAAATTTCCATGTCATCTTTAAAGATGCCGGCCCCAGTCTGGCTAGGGGGAATTTCTCTCTCACGCTTCCTAGAACATATCGCTCTCAATATCGGTATCCTGGACTCAGCGTCGACTTCATGCTCGAGAGAAAAGGGGTGTCGTTGAGTGAATTCTACCCAGTCGGCGCGGATGGCACACGACCGACAACAAGCCGCAGAGAAAGCTCTGCATGACCAGACCAACATCCTCCCGCGAGGTCGCCTCCTGGTCGTCTTCGCGGGCCTTGCGATCTCGCTATTCATCTCGTTTGTCGACCAGAATGGTATTAGTGTGACGTTACCCACCATCGCCGAGGAACTGGACGGCAAGAACACGATCTCATGGGCGGGTACCTCGTCGCTGATTGCGAACACCATGTTCAGTGTGCTGTACGGGCGCCTGTCGGATATATTTGGCCGGAAGATCGTGTATCTGTGCGCGCTGGCGCTACTTTGCGTTGCCGATTTGCTCTGCGGTCTGTCGCAGAACGCAGCGATGTTCTACGTTTTCCGGGGTCTAGCCGGTGTTGCAGGAGGGGGGATCAGCTCGCTGGCTATGATCATCGTCTCCGACGTGGTGACGCTTGAGCAGAGGGGCAAGTATCAGGGGATTCTTGGTGCATCGCTGGGTATTGCGAATGTGGTCGGCCCGTTCATCGCAGCGGCATTCATCCTCAGAGCGACATGGCGTGGGTTCTTCTGGATGCTTGCTCCTCTCGCCGCCTGTTCGATCGTGGTGGGATACTTTCTCATCCCGGATAGTGCGCGCAAGGACAGTCTCCGAGTGAACCTGAAGCGGATCGACTACTTTGGCATCATATCCTCCTCGATTGGCATCATATTCCTGCTAATCCCGATATCTGGCGGCGGGTCGTATTTCGAGTGGGATTCTCCCATGGTGATCAGTATGCTTGTCATCGGGGGCTTGTCGTTGATTGCATTCTTCTTTATCGAGTGGAAGATTTCCGTGTTGCCCATGTTGCCCAGTACGTCTCCCGACCTCGACTCTGATGATAGGCTCTGTCCTAACGTGTAACAGTGGAATTCTTCAAAAACAAAGTCATCGTTGCCCTCTTCCTGCAGAGTTTCCTTCTCGGCGCGGTCTACCAAGCATACCTCTACTACCTCCCCCTCTACTACCAAAACGCCCGCAGCTGGTCCCCCATCGTCTCCGCAGCCCTGACGGCGCCAATGGTCTCCTGCCAATCGATCTCCTCCGTCCTCTCAGGCCAATACATCTCCCGCCGAAAACGCTACGGCGAGGTGATCTGGTTCGGATTCGGCCTGTGGACACTGTACGCTCCCTCCTTCTCCCTTCCTTCCCTTTCCTACCCCCAAACCCCAGACCCCGGGGCAAGCAAAGAAAAATGAAGAAGCGAAACTAAACCAGCAACACAACAGCGGCGCAGGCCTAACCCTCCTCTTCAACACAACCACCCACCCGGCCGTGATCGCCGTGATAATCGGGATAACGGGCCTCGGCGTCGGCTGCACCTTCCAACCGACCCTGGTCGCCTTCCAAGCGCACTGCACCAAACGCCAACGCGCCGTCGTCATCTCCGACCGGAATTTCTTCCGCTGTCTCGGCGGCGCCTGTGGGCTTGCGATCTCCGGCGCCGTGCTTCAGGCGACCCTGCGCTCGCATCTCCCCGCCGGGTACGAGCATCTCTCGGACTCGACGTACGCGATGCCGTCCAGGGATTCCATGCCCGATGCGGTCTGGGAGACTCTCGTGCACGCTTATGCGCAGGCGTCGAGGGCGGTCTTTATCCTTCAGGTCCCGCTGATTGGGGTTTGTTTCCTTGCTTGTCTGCTTATTCGGGATCATGGGCTGGAGAGACCGAAGGATCCGGATGAGGAGGGGGAGGGGGAACTGAAGACTGGAGAGAAGGAAGAGGAGAAGGAGAGGAGGGAGGCGGGTACGTCCGAGACGAGGAGTCAGGTTCTGACGCCGACGAGGCACTCTGTCGATCGGCGTGGGGGGGAGAAGGTATAATTTCTTTTCTTTTCTTTCCTTTCCTTTCCTTTCCTTTCCTTTCCTTTTCTCTTGCTGTAGCATGAGCATTGCTGGGTGCATTGATATTGGCATGGCGTTGAGTGCATAGCGTCCAGGGTAGTAGACCACCTACTTTAATAGCCTGCATTGCATTAGGTATAAAATATAGGTAATAGAGAATCAGCATGCATTTTCCTTTCTACTTGCCCAGCACCATCCTACTGAACAGAAGCATTGCCACTAATACTACGATCAAGCGGACAGATACAGATATCTCCCCCTCTTCCTCTCCCACCGGAATAAGCTGAACAGCCATTTCCAATTCATTTGCCAAAGGCGCCTATCTAATCTTTCTCAATCTAGTCCCGGTCTATGAATAAGTAAAGTTGTAAAGTCGTAACCACGCTCTCCAATACCTATACCGGTCCAAACACGCATCCCCGTCCCCTCGATATACATCCAACATACGCCCACCACCACCACTACTCCTTGCAGTATCAAACCTCCCCCAAAATCCCACCCAGAATCAAAGCGTATACTTAAACCCAGCCAACCCCTCAATAGCCTTCCCACCGGCATCAACCCGTTTATTCGCCCGGTGAAACTTCAGCGTCAGCACGCCGACAATGATGATAATCACCGCATTCGCAATCATCGTCGTCAACAGGCCCGGCTGGTAATCCGGTGCGTCCTGGGCGCGGAAGACGGTCGTTCCGAGGATGCCGCCGATGCTGCCGCCGCCGATTAGGGTTGCGGAGGTTAGGGCTCGTTTCCATTGGCCGCGGATGTTGTTGCTGCGAATAGGGATTCCGTGGTTAGTCCGAGAGGAGGGTTTTACTTGGTGGGGTTTGGTTAAATACCTTTGCCACGAGACCAGCGCGGGGCAGTTGGAATTGCCTAGGTTTAGAAATGGTGGTGTGGTTAGCTAACATAGTGTTCTTCCGGGGGGAATAAAATAAGCAGTAAGGTATGGGATGAGGTTAGTTATATGTACCTGCAATCGTAGCCAAAAAGACACCAAAATACCTCGGCGCCGGGTTATCCAAATACCCCAATAACCCCATGCCGAGCAAGCCCAACGCCGCATTCGCGGCGACAATGGGGCCTCGGATGCGCCACTTGTCTGCAAGCATGCCCTGCAGGAACATGACGATGCCGGCGGCGACATACGGCGGGGCGACGAGACACTGCGCCTTGGCGACATCGAAGCCCATGCTGTCCTGGAGGATGATAGGGAGGAAGTAGGCGATGGAGTAGGTATTTGCCGTGGTCAGCAGGTACAGCAGCGCGTACAGCCAGACCTTGCTGTCGGTGCAGTTCTGGAGGTATTTCTTGATTGAGAATTCCTCGGCATACACGTCCGAGCGGTCGTTTTGGATGCTGGCGACGATGTACTGGGCCTCTGTTTCGTTTAGGAAGTGCCAGGACTTGGGCGACTGCTCGGGGAAATCAACGAGGATTGCGTAGGAGCCTACGCCGAGGACGCAGGTGAAAAGGCCTTCGATCTATTTGATTCCGTCTCAGAGGTTAGCATTGTCCCTGTGGCGATGAAGCGGGGGTTAGGGAAAGTTCTTCACATACGATAAATATCCACTCCCAGCCTGTCTTTCCCCCGATCCCGTCCATCTGCATGAGTCCATAGGCGAGGACACCTCCGAATCCAGAGGCCATGCTGCCGATGAGGTAGAACGCGGCATTTCTCTTCTGCAGCTCGTAGCGCGGATACCAGGTACTCAGGAGATAGATGCAACCAGGGTAAAATCCTGCCTCCAGAGCTCCCAGGATGACCCGCAACCCGGCCATGGTTGGCCAGTTGGGGACCAGGCCAAACGACTGCATAGGAAGATTTCAGTCAGCTCTGGTCTTTCCACTCCAGATATTGTGGATGATACCCACCACGACAATAACACCCCAGAGAAAGACGATGGAGGAGAGAAAGAGCCGGGGGCCGATTTTGCGGATAATGACCGTCGCGGGGATCTGGAAGATCGTATATGAGATGAAGAAGACGAGGGATGTCAGGCTGTAGCCATTGTTTGACGCGTTCATGTTCAGGTCTTCCTGCATGCTGGGAGGAGGGGCAATTAGCTTCTGAACTTCAACTTAAGTGAGATGGTCTTGGTGCGAGTACCCTGCAACAGAGGCTGCGCCCAGGTTGGTCCGATCCAGCAAACTGATCAGGTACAGGAAACCAAGGGTGATGACCAGTCGTATATCGATGCGACGGATGAGCCTCTTCCGTTGCTGGGGAGTGAAGGAGTTGATGATATCGTCATGGTTGTCGGTGGGCTTTTCGACGTCCTCCAGGTGGGAGGCATGGCTGGCTGTTTTCTGCATGCTGTGCTGGATTCACGGAGCTCTGCAGAGATGACTGGCTCGGTACCTATGCATACAGCTCAATATGAAGGATTTCTCTATAGCAGAAATACATATTCTCTCCAGGCCGGAGATAGTCCGCTTCCCCGCACATACAAAGAGCCGATGGCAACACCAGGATGGAAGCCATGAAGCTTGGCCTTGGAATGATTGGCCTTCTCGGGAAAAGGAAGCTTGGGTTCGAAACAAAGCTGGAAGTATACGTCACCTCGGCAAGAACTTTGTGTATGATGGAATTGGAGACGCATATCATCTCTATTCGTGGTAAGTTACGAGTGGCTGGCACGGCTTCACTCTCCACCAGGACCCTGAAATGATGTTGATATCTCGGCTATCTCGTATATAGATCACCTCCACCTCGGTATCCCCAGTATTGTCCCGAGGAAAACCTTCCATCAAATACGTAGAACGGTAGCACTCCATCTCTTACCTGAGATCTGGAGCTTTAATAAATATTTAACCGCGCAGAGCAGCTGTCTTAAAATCCCTGGCCCGTCAAATATAACCTACCAGTGGTGTCCCGACAGTCTGGTAACTATATGTAACTGCATAAAACCAAACCACCAATTCACAAACGCCTACAATGAGGATCCAAGCCCCCCTGTATTCCCCGCAGAGGAATCCCACCAAGATTCGATATCGTCCAAATTAGGCAACGCGGCATCGTCAACTTGGCCGCCCAGAACCCCAGTCCTACCCCGGTACCCAGTCGCCGCGCTATCCCCAAAATTACCTGGCAGGAAACCGAGATCCGAGTCGCATATCCAGGAGTCGATGTCACCCTGCTGACTGGGATTTAGTGGGTTGGCGGTCGAGAGGTCATTTGATGGGGGTCGCCGGGGGTTAGTAGCAGGCTGTGGGGTCATTGTAGATGCTGAGAAAGACGCTGAGGCCGCATAACCTTTTGGCGGCGTGGTGCGGGTTTTCTTCCGTGTGGATGATGGGTCCGAGTTCCTCTTTTCACTGCCGTCCTTCGTAGAGGACTGTGGGACCCGGTGGTTGCTCATTTGGCGTTTCATAGCCCCCGAACGACGCATACGGGCCTGCCAGCGGCGCTGGAGACTAACTAGAAAATCGCGGGTGCGTTTTGCATTCTCGAACGACTGCCCCAGTTCATCGAGAGCACGGAAGCAGAGGTTCAGGTGAGCGACCATCTCGGTGCTGCTGTCACCGAGCTCGAGGCCTGTTCTGCTGGAAAGCGGCGTTGTTGAGATGGTGACGTAGAGGAGGATAAGGGCTGCACTGAAGATCATGGAGACGACTTGGCAATTCATGCGGCGGAAGGTGTAATGCTTTTCGTAGATGTGGAGGAGACGGGCGATGGCAATGGAGGATTCGATGCACATTTTACGGGCGTGCTGATAGCCCGGGCCTTGACGGGGGCTGCGTGGTTGGATGTAGCTTTTTGAAACCCACGGACGATGGGTGAAGATTACTATTTGGTGGTATTGTAAACTGGAGTCTGTTAGAATGGGGCTACAAGCTCATGGGACTGTTTACCCACTGTAGCATCAGAAGATGAGGTAGGATAGGTATTGCGTCGTTGGAGATGTCGATATCAAGGCTGGACGGGAGATTCGCTTTCCAAGCGAACAGGTCATCTGTTACTCTGTGGCAGAATCTCTGGAGCTCGTGGCGAGGGATGTCAGAGCATCCGTATCTACAGCTGTTAGTCTGCGCTTGTTACGTAGGGGAATAATCATACAAGACGTGACCAAGAGGGGAGATTATCTCCCATAGCACGGCGAATTGCCGACTTATCAGTTCGTTCTGATTCTTCAGTACACCGTGAAAGGCTTCCTGATTCGCTGGAAGGCCATACGGCTGCCATGTATCTTCTCTTCCGAGCAATAAACCTGACGCGGGCTTGGGAACTGTAATGTCGCCGGCGTTCATACGGAAGGGCCGTCCCAAGTAGAAGCCCCAGAAACTAACCGACATAAGCATTATCCTGCTATACGGGGTGTGAAAACTCACTGGTCGGCAGTATAGCTCCCCCAGAATGCGATCCGACGTACGTCAGCTTCGAAAGCACTCATGTCCCCTCTTTCAACATACGGGGTCATGTCGAGGTGTAGCCCAAGATCGAAAGCAAGCCTCATCGACATCCCTATACATGTGAGCAAGTCGTCTCCTGCACTTTAATTCAACTTACCACTATAGAGCCAACCCCGTGCATCGCGGTTTGACGATCCTTCATGGCAGCTTAGAATAACGAGCGCCTGCACTGTGGCAACGCACGGTGAGTCCAGCTCAATCTCCAGCAGCGCCTTTGCCCTGTCCGCGAAGAACTCTGACAGGAATTTCGGGAACGTGATGAATGTAGGGTGGTACCTGGCCTCAAACGCGCTACCAATAGCACACCTGCACCTAATTAGCGTAGTCACAGACAATGTTCAATGAATTCACTCACATGGCATTGGTGAGCACCTCCGAGTAGAACGGCGTATCGTCCAATTCTTCCCTCCATTTTTGTCTAGCCGTCATGTACATATCCTTGTCGACGACATACGTGCTAGGATTCTGCCATGTAAAGTAAAGTTCAAGCAGATGGTCTTCGAGAGCCTGGTCCACCGGTTGCCCAACGCGTAGATGGTTCAAAATGTCCTGTCCATCGTGACGAACAGTTCGCGCATCTGGACGCTGCCGTTGTTGCGTTGCCGAGACGTCTACGAGGTTAAGGTTCGATGTCGCACCATAAAACCGCAGATGTCCGTCGCCAGCAATCTTCAGTGTCCCAATCCGGTGGGAAATCTGTTCAATAACATCCTTCTCCGCTTCGTCTTCCTCGCCACTATCGCTGTCTTCGTCTCTGTCATTCTGCCCCTGTCCGAGCAAGACCCCTGGTTGCTGCGCTATGTCTCGCGACAGATTTAAGCTATCTGGACTCCACCCGTTCTCCGGTGATGCCTGGTATCCTCCGTTCACATTTGCATATAGGCTGTCGAGGCTTTCTGCCGTCGGAAGAGCAAATTCCAAGCCACTCTGAGGGAGCTGAAATCCGAGCGGGTCTATTGACTCGGAGTTTTCATTGAACCCCGGAGCAACAGGAACTGGATGGGCATAATGCGCCGGGTGATGCGACCCCGACAAAAACTGCGAATTCATCTTCTCAGACCCCGATCCCACTGAATCCCTCCTCCTGGCTAACCCGCGAGGGATCTGAAGCGTGTCCAGCACCCGGTTGATCTCCCTCTCATCCTCAGGCTTCATCCGCGGAAGCTCGAGTCCATGGTCATAGATGAATTGACAAAGCTGGTCAATCCTCGCGGAGAACAACTCTGTCGCTGCGCGAAGTGAGACTCTGGCAGTGACGGTCAGCCTCGGTGTTCCATTACTTGGATGATATTCTCATGTCCGCCGTAAAATCGCATAATAGCCGCGACCGTTTCTCCAAAGGCCCTTGCGGCGCAACCGAAACAGGTAATATCGCAATAATCCAGAGAGCAAGCAGCACGAGCAAAAAATGACAGCGACGGGAACATACTTCCGCTTGTCGTCTCCAAGCTGGTATCTGCAGGTCTTTCCTTTCCTCGCGCAGTTGTTGCAGTGCGGCGAAGCACCATCACACTGCACCCACACACGTATACAAATTTCGTCAATTCCTCGAACCCCTAGGGAGTTGCCAAAGTCTGCCTACTTACCCTGATCTTACTCTCCCGACAGGGAACACAAGCCGTAGTGACGTGCTTCCTTGGTGCACGCTTCGGCTTCTCAGCCTCAGGTTGCATCGCGATACCTTACTCTCGGATTCAACAGGCAAGTCAAAAAAGGCGAAAAAAATGAGAGACTTGCATCAGCCAAAATCAACAGAGTACTGACTGAAAGCAAGCGTGGCGAGGCCAGTATTCATGGGGATGACAATGACCGCGACGTTGTTGGCGGAACCATGGCGGGGCGGACTCGCATTTTCTGGAGAAAGTAAAAAAAAATGGGTTGGTATAGGTATACCTATAGATCGGGCCTGGGGTTGCGGTCGGACCGACTTCGCAAACCTCAGCCTTGGGGAAAATATGCCCCTTGTGTAGTTGAGCTTTATCTCTACGCATGAAGCTCCACCAGATTATCCAATGGCTTGATCTCTCATGAATCCGTAATATCGGTCGCCTTTTGCGGGGGTAAAAATCTCCTCGTATTCGTCACCTGACCGGTGGTCGAGATGGGTTATCAACATTCCTTCAGCTTCCCCGCCGTAACTGACTGTAGAAATAACCTAGACTTCTTACTTTGTGATATCTTTGGGTCCCGTCTTCTGTTTCCAGTGCCATAGTAGTGGCGGCCTTCCTTGTAAGACACTTGGATTACCGGAGATGTCTTTCGTCACCTATCACCGCCGTCCAAGTCGTCAAAGCGTATGCAAGACTTATCAGTCAGGGTCAAAGCTGCGCCAATAAGCATTCCGATCAGCTTGTGAGCGCGTTCAGATCCTGGCCTGCCTACGTCATAGCGTTGATCGCTGAGAATCGGAGGCTCTCCGAGATGTTGAGTTCACTGTTGTACCTTACTGTGTAGATATATGCACATACATGACTTCATTAGACGCTCCGTGTAGATACATTCAAAGGAACTGCTGAGCATGCAGCAGGCTCCAGCGAGCAGCCGGCCATCTTTCACCAGTTGCTGGTACGCTTCAATGACTCGTTCTGGATAACCTCGATCCAGTACCCATCGGGGTCAAGGACAAACGCGACATTCTTCATCCGGCCATCCGTCAGGCGCTTCTTCCAGTTCACATTGAGGGACTCGAACCGATCACAAGCCGCGTTCAGGTCGTCGACCGAGATACCTAGCGGCCGTTAGAGCACGATTCACGGAACGACAGGACAGAAATTCACTTACAGATGTGGCCGAATCCCTGCGGCTCCGAGTTGCCATCGTGATACACCTTTCCTTCCTGCTTTTCGGTGCCATAGTTCCACGTCAACTCGAGCAGGCCTTCCCATTCCGCAACCGGGTTCTTCGCATTCTCGTTCGCCTTGGGATTCCCGGTAGGATATCCTAGGAAATACAAGTTGAAGGCAGCATCCTTGTTCTCAATTGTCCTCAGCAAGGTCATTCCCATAACTTCCTGGTAGTATTTCAAGCTCTTCTCCGCATCCTTCACCCGGAGCATCGTGTGGTTGAGACGGTAGGAAGCCGGGTCCGTCGTCGTCCCAACATCCTCATCCTGGCGACGGATGATCTCAACCCAGTATCCATCGGGGTCCTTGACAAAAGCGATGTGCCTCATCCGACCCTCGGTAAGCTTCTTCTGGAATGGATATCCCGCGTCCTCGAGTCGCTTGCAGGCCTGCTCGATGTTATCGACGGAGACAGCGATATGTCCAAAACCCCGGTAGGGCTCCGTGTTGCCGTTGGCGACACTGTAGTTGGGGTCACTCTCGGTGCCGTAGTTGTGGGTGAGCTCAAGGACGGCATGGCGGTCTGTCCAGTGACGGTCGCCCTGGTGACGGTCGCCCTGGAGCGAGCTTGGTCCGTTGTAGGCAAGGAAGTAGAGGGAGAATTTGTTGTCGGGGAATTCAAGCTTCTGGATCTGGTTCAAACCGAGGAACTTGTAGAACTCGACTGGCGGTTGTTAGTATTATCTGGAGTCTCTGAGCTCGAAACTGGCACTGCCACTCACCCGATTTCTTCGGGTCCTTGACCCGAATCATCGTATCTGTCAGACGATAACAAAGCCATTGTTAGTCGAGGGGTCTACAGCTGCCTCCTAGCCGGGAACTAACGGTTGAGTTTATAAGTAGAAGTATCAGTCGCCATGGTCGCGAAGGATCGATTTGCAGCTACTAGTGCTCAGGGTCAGCGAGGTCGCGATTGGCTCCAGCGGGGCCAAGAAGAGAGGCAGATGACGAACCTGGTAGGACCGATAACCTGGGGACGAGGACCCTGGTGAAGATGGGAAGCGAAAAGAGAGGGCGATTTCCAAGCATGGGAGATGAGGGGTAGCAGAGGATTAGTGAGCAAGCTTCAGTTGGAGGGGAAAAGCGGCGTTAAATTGGGAAAAAGGTGGAGGTCGCCTATGACGCTATTCCGCTGAGAGCAGTTATTACGGAAGCCTGTTAATGCAAATCTGCAAAAACTAAAATTTTATATATTAAGTAGTATACTACCTTCTAATCTGTCTAGTAGATTATAAGTAGTAGTAAGTATCTTAAAAGCTTTAAGTCTTTAATTTATTCTATTATATAAAGTATTTTACTATATCTTGACCTTCTATTAATCTAGAGCTATATAAGGCTAAAATTATTAGTCTTTTTATAGATAATAATATTTTAGAGTTAATTATAAAGATTCTAGATAATTCTTATAATATTTAAGTTAATAGTTATATAATTAAGTTATATTTTTAATACTAGAAAGTCTATAAATAAAATTATATAGCTTTATTAGATCTAATTCTGCATACTTAAATCTAGATTCTTTTTTATTAAATTAGTCTTGAGAAGAAGAATCTGCTTTAAGTACTTTAAATAGAAAAATTTAATATTAAGATTTAAATACTCTAATATTTATAACTTAAGCTAGATCTATATTATTATATAAGAGATCCTGCTACTGCCTAGATATAAATAGAAGTAGTTTTAGAAAAGCTATAAAAAAAGCTTACTATAAAATAGATTAAAAACTATAAATTAAGACTACTATTTTAGTATTTTTAAAGTAAGGGCTATTATATTTTAAGATATATTATATAATTCTTAGCTATAGGCTACTATTAACTATTAAAAGAGATTATCTCTTCTTTTTATACCAGCAGCTAGCTTTAACTATTATATAAAGATAATTAAATAACCTGCAGCATTATTATAGTATCTATATTATATTAGATCTAAATTATATCTAGTTAATAGATAGCTATCTTAAGCTAGTCTTATATAGTATTAAGATATATACTATAATTAATATCTATTCTTACTATATTATCTAAATCTATATTAATATTAGCTCTTATATAGCTGTTAGTATTCTTTAGTAGTTTCTAAATATATTAGAGATTACTAAATAGTAATCTTATTTTATATAATTAGATTATAAAGTTAAGACTATACTAATAGCAGAGACTTAATATAAGCTTTAATAGTTAAAGTATCTAGAAATCTAGATTTCTAAATATTATTTATATAGTATAAGTACTGCTAATTAGTAAATTAAGGCCTAATAGCTTTAACTAAACTATAGTTTATTTTTTTAGTAAAGAGTAAGTACTATTTCTTATTATCTTATATAAGATATTAACTTTATATTAGAAGTTTTTTATATCTTTTTAAGCAAGAGAAGACTCTTCTAATAACTTAATAGCTAATTAAATTACTTTATATATAATCTATATACTAGTTCTTTAAGTTAAAATAGCCTTCTTTATATAAACCTGGAATAGTTATTATGTAAGGGGCCGCCAAGGCCGTCGACTAGCTGGCAACCACCCGTCGGGGCCCAGGCGTGCAGCAATCGACAAGGTACCTAGGACTACGAATGATAGGGATTGTTCGCAACAGTATGGAGGATAGTATTGCAATGGGAACAGGACAAATCGCTTGATCTCCTAAGATCAAGCTAGCTAGCTATCTATATAGCCTGACCCCTGAGGATCTTCAGGAGTCGTCGTAATCATATGAGGTCATCTCTGCCTGCCCGACGTTAGGCCGCCGGCAGGCCGCCGGCAGGCCGCTGGCTGACCTCCGTCGATGCCTGGGGCATCCGCCCTGACAAATATATAAGACTAGTATTATAGCCAGCAATCTAAGCTAAAAATAGTAATATTAAAAGATTCTGGTACTAGCAGGGCTATTTATAGTAATGATTTCTGCTATTTCTTAGGCTATTATAATGGCTAGGCATAATAGGCATATTAACTGGGCATAGATATGGATTGCGCTTTGCTGCACCATAACCAGGATAAATAAGATATATATAAGAACTAGTGTTCCTGCATACTCAAGCTTCTGGCGGGGTCTGGCGTCGTTGCCGTGGATGATCCAGATCAATCGATATCCTAGGCTCCCCAAAGACCACAAGAGCGCTCCCCCGCAGTATAAAATGACTGCTTGAGCACGAATGATACAGTTTGTCCGGAAATCGCCTTTACCACCCGTGCTCTTCTGTTTATTCCCAAACCCTCATGCCAAGAAACGCTAATTTTATTTTTAGAATTAGTCCGAACTGCCACGGGTTAAGCTTTGTAATGTATTGTAAGACTGTCAATCTACATGGCTCCTGCTGTATTACCCCGCGTCGCTGATCCCCTGCCTCCTTTTCCCTTTGACCCTGTCGCAATGCTCCGCCGTTATTCATGCATCACGCAGGAACCGCCTGTTTAGGTTACGGTACAACCGATGGCACCTAATTTACCTCAATCTACGCTTGATCTGATCCACGATATGATTATCGATGGAAAGCTCTTGTTATCCCAAATGGCCGCAAATGCCGGCTGCAGCAAACCTACCATTATTGCTATCTGCAGTAATCTTTGCATGTTCAGCAGTGTCAGAGCACCACCAGTCAAACATGGACGCCCCCGCCGTCTTACGACAGATATTATGGATGCACTTTGCAATCATTTACTGGAAAAGCCTGGTCTATACCTCCAGGAGATGCAGATTTTCTTGCTAGACAAATTTAGCTTGCATGTCCCAAAGACTACCATCAGCAATGCGCTCCATTGCAGAGGGTGGTCGAAGAAGACAGCACGACAAAAAGCAAGGGAATGAAATGCTGATCTGCGTGACAAATATTTCTATAACATTTTGGATTTTTGATCATACCAGCTGATATTTGTTGATGAATCTGGATGTGATAAACAGATAGGCTTTTGGAGAACAAGCTGGTCGCCCCTTAGTGTAACCCTGGTCCAGGTGTCCAAATTCCATTATGATCAGTGTTATCAGATACTTCCTGCTTACACTCAGGATGGCATTCTCCTTTCCCGAGTGTTCCAGGGCTTGACTGATAGTGCATGGTTCAAGAATTTCATTAAAGAGCTTCTCCAGCATTGCCAATCAGATCCTGCTGCCAAGTCAATCATTATCATGGATAACGCTTTATTCCATTGCTCTGAACAGATACAGGATATGTGTGCAGAAAAGGGTGTTAATATTTTTGCCTCCATATTCACCAGACTTAAATCCAATAGAAGAGTTCTTTGCCGAGTTAAAAGGATTCATTCAACAACATTAGCAGACTTATGAAGATAATCACGACCAAGGTTTTGGTTTGTTTCTCAAATGGTGTGTGGACAAGGTCAGGGCAAAATAATAAAGTGCTAGAGGGCATTTCAGGCACTCAGGTCTGACAATAGAAGAGCCCTAGAGCATGTTCTGCAGCAGATTTATTCAACATGCATTCAGAGATTATTCTTGTCCAGTATTAGCTTTTGTGTTGTTATCATGGCGCATAGTGTAGGTACATATTTACAGTTATTTGTGAAAGCAGTGTTACCCCTGTGATTATTTCTTGTTGGGGATGATGCAATAACATGTGGTAACACGTGACTGGCTGCACTCGCTTATATTAAAGCTGAAGAGTTTTTATTAACTACCCGCACAATGATCCTGGAGAAGAGCAACATGCAAGAGATGCCAGGGACAAACATGTGCGCTCAGGATATTACCATTATCTTCTCACCCTATCATGTGGGTATTCGTGATCATCGTGTTGGCAATGGTCCTCATCGCATTCGATCTTTCAGACTCGAACAATATCTTCAAAACATGGGGGTTACCGTCCGGTTCATAGAGATTGAAAATGTGGACAATTATGAAGGGGAGATTGGGCGAAGCTTTGAAATTATGAGACGTATCTCTAAGGCTGTCAGTGATACAGTCGCCAATAACAGCTTCCCCCTGATCCTTTCAGGGAACTGCATGGCCAGTGCTGCTGTAGCCTGTGGACTGCAGGCCAAGGACTTGGCCTTCCTCTATTTTGATGCGCATGATGATCTCGATTCGCCAGATGTTAACGAGAATGGCTACTTTGATGCCATGGGTCTTTCCATGCTGCGCGGGGAAAGCTGGAGGGCATTGATGAAAACCGTTCCTGGGTTTGAGCCCTTTGATTTTAGCCGTTTCCTGTATTGTGGACTTCGAGACCAGTCGGATATACAAAAGCAACGGGTCATTGATGCTGGTATGCGATCTATCTGGGGAAGCACCGAAGCACGGGTTGACTTTGCCGCTGAGCTCAAGGCTGAACTACGAAAAATGAATTACAGTCCAGCTTTGGTCCATTTAGACCTCGATGTCTTAGATGAATCTTATGGCAAAGTCAATGATTACCCATCACCTGGCGGGTTACATGAGTCTGACCTAATCTCTTGCATGGAATTGGTGCCTCAGTTAGCCAAGCCGGAATCATTGACCGTCTGTTCCTTCGATCCTGACGCTGGTGATGGAGATCGAATTGCCACTATTGCTGTTCATGCGATCATAACCTTCGTTAAGGGTCTTCTAAAGGCTGGGTTGTTAAAGACTTCAAGAGCCCTAGCCTCACGAGGCTAGCATCAGCTTACGAGTAACCGTGTCATCTGCTGAGGTGATCTTACTCTAGCTATGAGAACGTTGAGCGTTTTCCTCCCCGGGAGTCTTCAGTCTTTCCGAATCCGAATAACAACTTTTTACATTTTGGAATATCGTATGTTGCATTATTATCACTTCCAGTGTAGTTTAGATGATCCAGTATCAATATAAAATAAAAGCAAAACATACAACCCAGCAGATATTCAGACCTATGTATCATTTGATTAGGATTTGAAATAATATCTCTATATTTATAATATGGAAATGCAACGACGATTATGGAATCCAGTTTCGAGTGACTATGCTTGGAAGATTTGCTCGAATACAGTATGTATGCATTATCCATCTAATGATCCCCTTTATATGAAGTTAATACTCAATAATCAGGCTTGAATTTCGAAAATGGCCCTCTACACTTTCTTTTCTTCCACTAACAGTACTACAGTAACCCACCAATCCAGAAATTTATCAAAACCTTGGCCAGGATTGTCTTTGTAGGAGTGCCAATGCTGCTGGATGAAAGCTTTTAACTCAGCAAAGAGCTCTCCAACAGGGTTCAAATCTGGCTAGTATAGAGGTAAATATACCAACTTAACCCCCATGAGTGACCATAATTTTTCAACCCTTTCAGAGTAATAAAAGGAGGGTTATCTATCACAAGAACAAATTTAGGCACTGGCTATTTACCACAGTAATGCAGCAACTCTTTAATAAAATCTTCAAATATAGAGGGACCCGTTGCGCATTTATAGACACGAGATAGGATAATTCCATCCTAGGCATACACTGGGAGGATGCGGTACCGCTGATCGCGATGAAATTTGGTGACTTAAGATATGGTGCTACAGGGAACTAGCCCGTTTTCTGAAGCCTCTGCGTTTATCACACCCGGACTCGTCCACATAAACATGATGATAGGAGCAGAAATCAGAATATAGTGGCTATAAGCATCCCGTAAGTCTGCATTACATTCTTTAGCTTTTTACTTAGCTGCTTTCTTTAACCAACCTTCCTGCTTCAGCACATGACAAATGCTCCATATTATTACAAGCACCTGAAACTCATCCTATAAAAAAACTACCACTACATCAAGATATAAATAGGACTTTTTAAGTAAATAATCACAAAGAACTTAAACTATAGGGGGAGTAAGGCTTCACGACCATCTGCCTTTATTTGGTGGTGCTGTCACGCTACCAAACAGTCAGATGTTAGAGTGATGCCTCTTAATTGTTTGTTTGTCCTAATTTGCTGCCTCAGCTATTTAAGGTGCAGTGAGCTCTAATTATTAGATACTAGTCAGGATCTTCTAATACTTATTTTTATAGAAATTAATAATCTTGATACTTTTCTCTTTTTTATATTATATAATATAAGCCTATAAGCTTGTTAGTTCTTCTTACTATAGAATAACTTTCTCTAGTTTAGCAGATAGTTTTTAAGATAGCCTAATCTCCTGAAATTAACTATATCCTTAAAAATATTCTATATAATATATCTATTCTTTCTTGTCTAAAATATTACTAATAATATTAATTAATAAATAGTATGCTTGGTAATATATTAAATATATTTTTTTACTTCTATAGCTATAGATCTAGGATATAGGTGCAGAATCATGTCTTGCTATATAGATTTAGCTATACTTTACTAAAAAAAGCTAGTATTATAACTTATATTTAATTTTCTTGCTAAATGCCTTTACCGTAGAGTATCACTCGTCCCCATCCACTGCGCTCCACGCACTTGACCGTCTCGGCGTATGGCCATCTAACCAGATAGCCCTGTTAGCGGGTACGACGTTCGTTTCCTACCTACAAAAAAAAATAAAAAATAAAAATAAAATTACTCACCCATAGATTACCACCTGGGACGTCTTCGCCGATGAGTTCTCCGGAACAAGCGATCTCGCAACCGCATAGATCCCGCATAACCCTTTCTGGTAGAGAAATATATCTTTAGGACTGATCGGTGCCTGATCTGGAGCATCCGATGCCGCAGATGCGGCTAACAGGGCCTTGATCACAGCCACCTCGGTCGCCGTAGTGGCCCGGGACGGTAGTGACGGCAGCGCTGGAAGCGCCGCCCTGTGCAAGGGGAGTCTGGCATTTGTGCAGAACCGGCGGTCGACGCACTGCGACTCCAGGTATGGGAACCATGCCAGGGCGAACTCGGCGTGCCGACTGGAAATCCCGTCGCCGGTCTCGCGCCAGAACGCCATCGCGTCCGGAGCCAGGTCGGTATGGTACAAGACCGCGAAGAACGTTGCCCAGCGAGATGCACTACTTCCGTCGTCGTCGTCGTTTCCAGCAGGAACACCGAACCGTATGTATGGGGACACAGAAGCATGATGGCTTGTATTCCTTCCCGTCAGGGTGGTGATCAATCGCTGCGCCGCGGGTGCTGAGGGTAAGATCATGCATGCCGTGTTACTACTACCACCACCATCATCATCATGCTTCTTCCCCAAGCGCTCGAGTACTGTCGCGCTGAGTTCCTGTATTATAATATTGACAAACAGCCTTTATTGCTTCATCGTCAGGCTTTCACTCTGTAGTTCCCTGCTGGGTAGGTAGGGGTCACATACCGCGGATAGCCAGACTGCATCTGCGCGACGACCGACGGCTCTCGTCGGGACCAATTGACGATGGAATCCCAAGTTGGAAGGGAACAGCTTACGGCCTGGATCGAGCAACGTCATGGTCAATGAATGTGTCAGTATATTTGGTCGCTATCAGCTTGGAGACAACCGACATGAGCTTGCTTGGGGGGTTGTGACACCCCGATGGGGAGTGCGTGAGGTGATGATGGCCGCATGATTATTCCAGATAGGGGCTGTGCCAGGCTATTGTCAAGTTTCGCCTGGTGCAGGGATGTGATGATTTATAAACAAAACATATTTTGATTGAATATAGGGAGGGTATGTACAACAGTTGCGGTTCGCATTCGCATTCAACTGGTACTATGTATCAAGGTAGAGTCTCTGACCGCAACCTGCACGGAGTAACCCGATCATGTCCCCAGTAGATTTCTTGGTAGGGTTACGCTGTCCTATTGGCATTAGTACTAGATGTAGTTAGAGAGAGATCGATCATGCAGATTACAGAGTAAATACGCTGCATATAAATCTTCCCCAGAGAACTGTGCCAATACAGCCTACATAATAATGTACTGCCCGAATTTCCAATCCTCTTCCAAATAATAATGATCTGATTGAAGCGAATTGCGCCATTAATTTAGTAAAGCCGCAGGGTTCTTGCCAGCTTGGATGGACCGCCTCAGTGTACCTTACTCCTTTGCTTTGTCAATTGGAGCTCCTACGTACTGAATAGGAATTTTGAAGTAGAGTACCGCGTGTATTTAATACCTGCATTTTGGAGACAGCTCCAGCTGATTACGGTAGGCTGGCCTTCAACCTTTTTCTAGTTACAGTTGTTTGAGTATTTCGGTAACTCCAAAAATAGTCTTTTTTTTCTTATGCAGGCCAGATGAAGGCCAGATGGAGTAGGGTGATAAAAGTATAGGACACCTCAGTACATTCAAGGTGCTTCTTAGGGAATAGAGCCTGGATGCACTCATCTACACAGAATGCTTAGGACTCAGCAACTTCAAGGCCGAATTTTTGCAGCATCTCAGCGAGCTCAGTCCACGATCCTGACATGGAATTAACTGATGGCGGCGGGGTCAGTGAGAGCGTTCTGCCCTGGTGATGATTGAATTGGTCGGTGGGACGGCCGCCGCCAAGAATGGTCGGGATGTAGACTACCTGGACTTCTACAATCTTGTTCTGTAGCAAGATCTGCAGATACTTCAATCAGTCAAGTCAGGCAATGCTGAACAATTCCACCTCGCCAGTCGCAAGAAAATACCCGCTTGGGAAGAAACCCACTGGCGCGGAACCCCCCCCCCGCCCAAGTCACGATCATGTAAACGCAGAACCACCCCTTCCGAAAATTGTCACTATTTGCTTCTGATCTTGCTGTACAGACTTCCCCACGATTGACTATCATCACTCAAGAAAAACATTGTGCTAACGGACTGTGTGCCCTTGCTGACAGCAATCACATCGTCGCTGTAGGGCACGGCGTCCAGGCTGTCCGTCAGCGCACGCACCGGCCCCACCGCGCTGGCCATCTTTTCCGGCGTCGAGAGCAGATCCTGGAAGAGTTTGGTGGGCTGGAACGCCAGCACAAACCCGGCGCAGAACCGGGACTGTCGGTTCTGATACCGCGGCGTGAGCGCCAGCCCGACGAACCGCTCTCCGCGGAACGTGAGCGTCCAGGCGGGCGCGTCCACATCCTCCGGAACATTTGCTGGCCAGCGGTGCGGGTCACGGTCGCTGATGCTGCGCAGGAGATCCCAGAACCGCTGCCGGTCGTCCGCCAGCGACGGGGTTGTGGCCGGGTGTGAGCTCGCAGCCGGGGCCAGAGGAGTCAGGACCACCAGCGATGTCATCGGACCGAACTGGCGCCAGTTCTGGGCATATTCGTCAAAGGCCGCGGCAAGGTGGTCTTGGGTTGTCGCGTCCGCAATGGGTGTCGTCCCGGCGTCTGAATGTGCAAGATCGACGAAGCAGAAGCGATGCTCATTTGCCTTGAAGCCTTTGGTCGCGTAGATACATGGAAATGGTTGCGATGCTCGGAGAAGGATTCGCGCACAAAACGCGTCAAAGGCCTGCCGCTGCCATGAAGCAGGAGGGAAAGTGCTGCGGATCTCGAGGCTTTTTAGGTTGATGGTGTGGTTCGCTTCCTGTTAGCTACTAGGTATTTCATCACAACGGCTTGGGTATGGGATCGGATCGGTGTCTCGCACGCTCAGCATCATGGCTTACCTAGTCCAAAGGTGTTTGGTCGGTGCTGCTGCTGTCCGAACATTGTTGCTCGGACTAAAGATGCGAAAAATATAATATAGAGCCCAGCTGAAGATCCCAAGAGTAACAAGATAGATATAAAAGGACTCCTTGCTTGATACAAGTAGTGTACCCTTACTAAGGGCGTAACTCTCAGTCATTTTTAATGGACCAGTGGTATTCGGTAAGGTAGGGTTGCGGTAGTAGTAAGTAGAGGGCAGCAACTATACCGGTCAAATGGGGCGGGAGAGTTTCAATTTCAAAAGAACTGGACCGGAAGATCTAGGACCGTGTTAGTACAATGGCGGTATGTATAATAGCCTAGTCCCTAATCTATATGCCGAACCAGTCTCGAAAGTCCCCTTGCAAGCCTTCTGAATAATGCACCTCGATTCCCTACCCGTCCAGATCCTCAGTCCCTGCGCCCCTCGAGCGACAGAAGACTCGTCCCTCAAATGACCGTGGAAAGATTCGAAGATTCTTTAACGCTGGCACTTTCGCAGAGTAGTATTGAAAATGGTCAGATATACGCCCAATGATCTTATCAGGGGAAAAAAAAAAATAGACTTGCTGCTTCGTCGTAGTTACGACTAGTCTCTAATAATCTCTAATCTAGAAGTAGTAGCAGGGTGCAGTGGCCTTTGATGCTTTTCAAATACTCATATCCCCCGGCTGCAAGATCCCACTCTAACTCCCCCGGAATCCTGCAGTGCTGTGCTGTGTCCCCAGCGGACATGCTCACTCTCTCACCAGGTCCACTGTCGCACAGTGAAAAGAACCCCCAATACTATTCACATGTTTGAAGGGGCAGCGAATGCACGTCATTCCCAGACTCTCAAACCACTTAGCGGTCCGGTCGTCGCTCGCTTCGACCACCATTTTCTTTCCATCCAGCACCAGAGCATTCAAACAAAGCCACGGGCTGGTCATGTAGAGTGGAGGATGCTGCGGCTCTTCCGGGATAAACGGATACGGGACAAGCTCCCAGTCTGCCAGCACCTCGTGCGCTCGAAGCGCGGCTTCGGTGACCTTTTTCGGGTTATACACGAGAAGGCCCTGGCGGAGGGGAAGAATCGTCGCATCGATGTGCATCGCATTGGGGTCGTTCACGGCCAGCATCTCGATCCGGTATCCCGCCGGAAGGTGCCGCTGGAGGTAGTCCACCCCCGCTTGGTTGGTGACATGGCTATACTGGCCCAGGATGACGGGGCCGAAGCGCATGAAATCGGCCGCATCAAACGCGGGGCGGCTGTTGTTGATGATCCACCCGGTTGCCTTGTCTGGTCCCCCGTCTTCGTTGAGCAAAGTATCGGCAAAGCTGTCTGCTGGCCGGCGGATGATGCGCGCGGATGAGTCCTGCAGAGCCAGCTCCTCCAGTACAGCTCCGTAGGCCAGCTCGATCTCGCGCGACCGACACTGCCAGGCATAACAAGCCTCCACGAGTGTATTGCCCACACTGATCAGTCCATCTCGTGGCATGGCCCCCGTGTAGCCCTCTTCCGCCAACCAGTCAATCTTTTTGGGCGGCCGGTAGATGCGAATGCCCTCGGCCTTCAGAATCGCTGCAAAGCAGTCCAGTTCCGCCTCGGCCTTCTCAATGAGGTCCTCGGGGAAGGGGGACCGTGGCTTGAACCGGTGAGCATGAGCTTCGGGCATTGTTGATGCAATCATCGCCGGCGCTGCTGCTGGAAAGCACGCACGCCCAGCGCGCCCGACAGTCACGGCCTTCAGAGGGGACCATTCATCGTCTGCGCGGACGGAGCGGGTACTCGAAGGGGGCTTCATTGCGAGGGAGTAAGCGACAGACTAGTAATGGGAGAAAATAATGAAAATAACAAGAATATGTATATAGGCATATGTATATATATATATAGATATAGATATAGATAGATGTTCTGCTGATCTACAGATCTCGGTATCTTCGTACGCAGAGGACCGGATGGCACTGCAGGTTAGGCTGTACTTGCCATCTAATTCTTCAGGCTAGTCCATATGTTGATCGGGAGACAATAATAATGGGATTTTCGACAGGTATCCATGCTAAGGCCAGATCGGAGGGGCAAAGTCCCAGCTGAACCAGCGACTGCGGGGGCCTTACTACTGGCCCAACTACGGAGGAATTATCCGTCATCATCAATATTGGCTGGACAAAATACCTAGCTTTGTTATTTCAAGACCTAATCTCAATACACACTCACTTGCCTCAACAAGAAAAGATCTGCTGCATGTTGGATCCGCGAGCTGAAAACAGAATGGGCATGACAATGCAGTGGTGGTTCTGACGTGTTTCTAGAAATTTTTGAAAAATACAGATTCTCGGTAGGATTGCCAACCGTAAGGTACAGGTACCCGACCTATAGTAGTAGCTGCTCCTGTGGGTTGTAAGTAGAAAAGGTGTCGGCAACACTGGCCGAATAATTCTTGATGTTTGACGGGGAAGAAGGGTCCTACTCATGTAGAGACAGAGACCAAAAAAATCCGAACCAGCAATCATTCACACATGAACAATGAGCCAACACCAGGCCCCCTGTTCGGATTTACCCTCAGCTGGGCAGAGCCACGGCAGCGACGTCGCCGCCATGGGATGGACACCCTTGCACCTGCCTCTGGAAATTTTGACCTCGGCGATCCGACAGCTGCCGTTGCAGGATGTCGACCTCGGGGATGTAATCGAGGTGCTTTGGGCGGTTGTGCTGCGAATATATACGGGATCGGACCGGATTGCCTTCAATCGCCTTGTTCCCAGTGACGAGGGGGTGCCTTCGTGCATTTCAGTGGATCTCAACCAAGACCAATTGGCTTCATCAGGAGAAGTTCCGTCTCTTGCTTGGATGATTGCGACTAGAAGGCACGGTGCACGAGAGCCATTCTCCTTACAAGAGGGCAGCGACGCCCCCAGCTGTGATAGCACAATATGGATCACGAGCGCGAGCAAGAAGCGGGATAGCAAGCATCCGCTCCCGCCAGCGTCTTGTGGCGGCAATATGATTATTGAAATCCAGCATGACCCATTGGAACAGAAATCCGGAGCAACATTCTGGTACAGGTCTCCCCAGGTCACCGAGAATGAAGCGCGCAACTATGTCAGTACCCTGAAACAAAGCATGCGCTGCCTGCTGGCCGCGTACCACAGGGATATCCGTGAGCTTGATTTAATCAGTCCGGAGAACAGAGACGATATTCGGCGGTGGCTGTGTTCAAATGCTGGGCCGCAAGAGCCAGCCATGACGTTGCCCGACATCCTTTGGACGGCAGTCCAGACTCGTGCAGATGCACGCGCGATCGAGGCGCCAGATGGTTTCTGGAGCTATCGCGAGCTCGCGGATGCTTGTTGCTCCTTGGCCCGCCACCTGCGCGGGGTGGGAGTCGAATCGGGGGACATGGTCCTGCTTCTGCGAGAGAAATCCAAATGGACCGTCGCGGGAATGATGGCCATTCTCATGTCCGGAGCGGTATGCGTCCCCGTCGATATTCGTCAACCGGAGGATCGAGTGCATCGTATCGCCGCGTCCACGAACGCCAGATTTATATTGACCAGCGACACCATAGCGCGGAGGCAGGAAACGTGGTCCACGCCCCTGCCAGTGCGCAAGATCCTGGTCCCCGTCTCGCCACTGCGGCCAGGACAATCAGGCTCTGAACGAGTTCCGGATATCAGCCCCGATGCGACAGCCTTCGTCTTTTTCACATCCGGCAGTACTGGTATTCCCAAGGGCGTGGTTCAACCACACGGGGCCGTGGCCATGACCGCGAGCCAGATCTGTCGGGCCATGCGAATGGACGCCACCAGCAGAACCTTTCAGTATGCATCGTACAGTTTTGATCTCAGCATCGGTGACATCTTCTCCACATTCTGGGCCGGTGGCTGTTTGTGTGTTCCGTCGGAAGAACAACGCCTCGATGCCCTCCGGCAGACGATCAATTCCATGGAAGCCACCCATATGTGTACCACCCCAACCGTACTGGCGCAACTCGCCCCGGCGGAGGCGCCCTCTTTGCGTCAGGTGACCGTGGGCGGAGAATCCCTCACCCGAGAGCAACTGCATGCCTGGTTTCCTCGCATTGCAACAGTCTACGGCACCACGGAGTCGGTCATCTGGGATACCTACCGCACAGATCTCACCCTGGATGACTCGCCGGCAAACATTGGACGTGCCATGTGGCCCACAACCACATGGGTCGTGGATCCATCGGACGCCACGACGCCGGTCCCAATCGGGGCGGTTGGTGAACTCCTGATCGGTGGACCGCTCCTGTCACGGGGATATCTGAATGATGGCGATCGGACGGCCGCATCGTTTCTGGAGCGGCCTTCGTGGCTGTTGGACTTTGTTACGGAGGACGAGACAGGACGGCTCTATCGCACGGGCGACCTGGTACGCTATAAGTCTGACGGGTCCCTCCAGTATCTCGGACGCAAAGACCGGCAGATCAAAGTGAACGGTCAACGCGTCGAGCTTGGGGAAATCGAGTATGCCTTGCGGCAGACCTTCCCCGATGGAACCGCTTGTGCGGCCGAGATGATTCAGCCCAATTGGCGCCAGGGCCAGGAGGTGCTGGCTGCCTTCATCGGCGTCCAGGAATGTCCACTAAGCGCGTCCACTTGGTCACTGAGCAGCATCCGCAGCAAGCTCACCAAGATGCTACCTATGTACATGGTTCCGTCTCTATTCGTCCCAGTTCAGGGTGGACTTCCGACTACTCCCACGGGGAAGGTCGATCGAACCAGACTCCTCCGGATGGGTGCTTCTTTGACATCTGCAGAGTGCTTACAAGACCTTGATAATGACGGTGATGAGACACATCGAGACCCGGTCACGTCAAATGAGAGGGGTTTCCAGCGCCTTTATGCGGAGGCTCTGGATATCAGGGATCCCAGTACAGTGAGCATGAATACCAACTTTTTCCAATGCGGGGGCACCTCCCTTCACGCGATGAAGCTTGTCACCCTTGCTCGCAACCAGGGCTTCTCCTTGTCCGTGATAGACGTCTTCGAGCACCCTCGGCTAGCTGACCTGGTCACCGTCGTACAGCGATCAACGGCGGCTACAGCCAGCGGCCCAGAAACGGGCGAACCGGTCCCGCCCTTCTCTTTGCTACCATCGGAAGTTCACTTGGAAGATATACGGGCAATGGCCGCTTCCTGCTGCAGAACCACACCCACGCAAGTCCGCGATGTGTTCCCGAGCACCCCTTTGCAGGAGGGATTGCTCGCCCTGTCTTCCAAAAACCCAGGCGACTACATCTATCAGGCAGTCATCGAGCTTCCTCCCACGGTTGACCTCGATCAGTTCAGAGAAGCGTACGAGTCTGCTGCAGATCGCATGCCCATCCTTCGTTGTAGGGCATTTGCGCTGCCTCAAGCCAACCACCAGACTCACATGGCCGTCATCGACGAGCCCGAAGAATGGCATGCTGACTCTATGCTTGGCCACTGCTCTGAGAACGATGTGCAGCAGCTTAGTTCGTGCCGTCTTGGAGACCGTCTGGTAAGATGCAGCTTGGTTGTCGAGCCCACGCAGAAACGATACTTCGTGTGGACTATTCATCATGCCTTGTTCGACGGGTGGTCGTTCTCCTTAATGTTAGATGAGCTGGAAAACCAGGTCCGCGGGGATGCCATCACTTCTCTCCTTCCATTCCAGAACTTCGTTCACTATCTGCAAAATGCCGTAGACCAGAAGGCATGCAAGCGCTTTTGGGCATCTCACCTTGAAGGCGCAACCCGGCTCCAGTTCCCTCCATCGCTGCGCTCCGTTTATCAGCCCAGTGAGCGGATTGCCACTGTACGCCGCGCTGTTGCCGAGGTGACCTTTCTGGATACAGGTGTCACCCCAACCACGGCGATCCAAGGAGCCTGGGCGGTGCTCCTTTCCCAGCATGCAGCCTCCTCAGACGTCGTCTTTGGGGCCACAGTTATCGGTCGACACGCGGCCGTCCCGGGCATTGAGCGTATCGCTGGGCCAACTATAGCAACGGTCCCTTTTCGTGTCCAGCTGGATTTCACCCAGTCGGTGGCTAGGTACCTCCAGCAGCTGCAGTTGGGCGCAATCCGCACCGTGCCTTACGAGCAACTGGGCTTATCGGAGATCGCAAAAGTGAGCCCCCATGCAGAAAAGGCCTGCAGTTTCCAGACCTTATTGGTGGTCCAACCACCACCAGAGGTGGATACAAGCAACAGCGGCACGCACCTATTCGATCGCAGTCAGGTCAATCCGCTAGGCACGTTGCGCACCTACCCCGTGACATTGCAGTGCTGGTTACTCGACTCGGGATCGGCCGAGTTCCAGATGGAGATTGACGAGATGGTGCTGGATCGCTCGGAGGGAGAGAGACTGCTCGCTCAGCTTGAGGCCATTCTTCGACGGCTGTGTGCGGGTCCCCTGAAAGACGCAGCACTGGCGACGGTTCTTCCATGCAGCGAGGCGGATATGGCACAAATCTCGCGCTGGAACCCACCACCAACACCGATGTCAGGGAAGGAAGATGTCCTCCAGCTGATATCTAAACAAGTTGCAGCATGTCCGGATCGCCTCGCCGTCGATGCCTGGGATGGGTCTTTGACATACAGTCAGCTCGATCGTCACGTAAGCCAAGTAACGGGACAGCTTCTGCGTTTGAATGTTGAGATGCAGGAAACTCAGCCCGCAATCGTTATATGCATGGAGAAGTCCCATCTCGCTGTCGTAGCCTTTCTGGCTGTCCTCAAGGCCGGAGGAGTCTGCGTCTTGGTTGATCCGTCGCATCCCAGCCAACGACTGAAGTCAATCATTGAACGATCTCACGCGAGTTTTGCTGTGACGGATGAAGCTGAATCGGACCGCTTGTCTCAGTGGACCCGCACTATCACAATCTCAGAACTCCTCGCCCAGTCTCCTGTCTCCGCGGTTACCCTAGAACCCCGGCCGCGTTTGCCGACACATGACGCCTGTATTGTGTTCACTTCCGGGAGTACTGGTGAGCCCAAGGCAATATGTTGGAGCCATGAGACTGTCGCTGTTACTGCGTCAACGATTGGAGCCCGTTTTCATCTCTCTTCGCGTAGTCGCGTCTTCCAGTTCTCCTCGTATGCGTTTGACGTCAGTATCCACGAGACAATGGCTACCCTCGTCCACGGTGGTTGTATCTGCGTGCCGTCTGAGCAGTCGCGACAGGATGCGCTGCAACAGTCGATTGTATCCTTCAAGGCTTCAACGATCATCTTAACACCGTCCGTGGCGCAAGTGTTGGACCCCCAGTACATGCCGTGTCTAGAAACAGTAGTGTTCTGTGGCGAGCCGTTATCCACAAGCGTGGCGCGGACCTGGTCTAAGAGCATGGCCGTATACAACTGGTACGGTCCAGCCGAATGCTCGCTCGCAACATGCTGCCGCGTCGGGGATTCGTGGCGAGCCGGCAATATTGGCGTGGGCGCCTCGACGTCAACATGGATCGTCCACCCTCAGGACCATGAGATCCTGCAGCCAATCGGGGCAGTGGGAGAACTGCTTCTTCAAGGCCCTTGCGTGGCGTCCCGGTACGCGCAAGATGAGGCTCGGACTGCGCAATCCTTCATCAATCCGCCGCGCTGGTGGCAGCAATGTCACTCTGCTGTGACGGGGACTCAGATGTACAAATCGGGAGACCTCGCACGGTACGCCAACGATGGATCCCTCATTTTGCTTGGCCGGAAGGACATGCAAGTCAAGATTCGCGGCCAGAGGGTTGAGCTGGAGGAGATCCAAGGAAGGATCCAGGAAATCCTCGGGGCAGATGCTGCCGTCGTAGTGGACCTCGTTTCCACCCAAGATCGTCCTGAAGCCCCGACGCTCACGGCCTTTGTTCAAACCACCGCGCAGAACGATATCCCTCACAACAATCACATCGCATCCGTGGACTGGGCCCACACCGTCCAGGTGCGACTGAGTGACACGCTTCCAACCTGGATGGTCCCCGCGGTCTTTCTCATCGTCCGACAGTTTCCCCAAACATCCACGGGCAAAGTAGACCGCCGGGAGCTTCAAGCACTTGGGGCATCATGGCTTAATCGATCCGTCCAGGCACCAAACAGCGTCACTAGTGGCGGGACATGGGAACCGTCAAGTGAAGCAGAGGCTGTCCTCGGTGGATTATGGATGGAGGTGCTCGGTCTTTCGCCGGACCAGCTCACATCCAACGCGCACTTCATCCGCCTGGGTGGGAACTCGATTGATGCCATGCATTTGGTGGCGGCAGCTGCAAGTAAAGGTTACAATCTCTCGGTCAGAGACGTCCTTAAATCGCCGCGCCTAGCAGAACTCTCGCGACAGATCCGGCGGGTGTCCCCCGACGCCTCTGTGGCCGAGCAGCGAACGAACGCTCCCTTCTCTCTGATTCGCGACACCATCGATCTAGCGAGAGCCCGTAATGATGCTGCCTCCCAGTGTAGGGTGCGGCCCGATCAGGTCGAAGATATGTTTCCCTGCACCGCGCTGCAAACGGCATTACTCGCTTTGACTTCCAAGCGGCCGGGGGATTATGTCTCGCAAAATATCTACCATATCCAGGGCGACCTGGGTCTGTTCAAGTCATCCTGGGAAGCCGTCGTATCATCAGCCCCGATTCTACGCACTCGAATCGTGGATTTGGGGGAAGACAATTTCTTTCAGACTATCATCGACGAGCCTGTGGAATGGGACGATGCATATGAGACGCTTGACGATTACTTGCACCACGACCAGCATCTCCCCATGGGTCTTGGTACTTCGCTCGTCCGCTGGGGAATCCTGCCTGGCAAACGAGACCGCCCTTCCTCATTTACTTTCATCTGGACCATCCACCATTCGTTGTATGATGGCTGGTCTTTCCAAGCGATCCTGGATCGAGTCGAACGGTTTTATAACAAAAAGTCACTCGCACCGACCGCCCCTTTCACGGACTTTGTCAAATACACCATGGATCCGAAGAGGGAACTGGCCGCCATGAACTTCTGGAAGCAAAGCCTCGACGGTGCCGTGGCTCCCCAGTTCCCTGTGCTTCCATCTTCACAGTATCAGCCGCGTGCTTGTTGCACGATGGAGTATCGAGCCAGCCTGTCTCCCGCCGCAGGTCGAGCGAACCATGCGAACCATACGAGTTATACATTAACTACGATTCTTCGGGCTGCATGGTCGCTCGTTCTTGCACGCTACAGCCGGTCTACCGACGTCGTTTTCGGAGCCACGGTCCTGGGCCGCCAGGCGCCCGTGCTAGGTGTTACCGACATGATCGGCCCAACAATTGCGACAACGCCCGTGAGGGTCCGTTGGGTCGAGACCGACACAGTCCAGCATCTTCTGCAGACGGTGCACCAAGATGGTCTTGACATGATTCCCTTCGAGCAGCTGGGATTGCAGAAGATCCGTCGTCTCGGACCGGACGCTGACGAGGCATGCAGATTTCAGACAATGCTAATTGTCCAGCCAGCCAAGGAACAAAGGCAGAATGGTGCGGGATTGTTCGACAAATTCCAAGGGGATGAGGGCTTTGGGCTATTTAGCAGCACTGCCCTCATGCTTCGCTGCTCTCTAGCAAGCACCCCCAATATGAAACACAATGGCATTACCAACGTAGACTTTCATCTGGATTTTGATCCGGAGGTGGTTGAAGAACAGCAAGCTCGTAGGATCCTTTGCCAAATGGACCACACGCTATCGGAACTGTCCTCCGCTTCGCCGTCGACTCAATTAGGCGATCTCCAGCTATTAAACAAGTCTGATTTGGAAACCATTCTTCTCTGGAATAAGAAGACCCTGGAGCCTGTGTCCGCGACTGTGCTTGACCTTTTCCGGGGCGTTGTCGAGCAGTTCCCGACTGCACCCGCTGTGCATGCGTGGGACGCAGAACTCTCCTACGAAGAGCTGGATCGACAGGCCACCCATGTCGCGCACCGTCTCGTATCATTAGGATTACAGAGCCTGCAGCGTGTGCCACTCTACTTTGAGAAGTCCGCTTGGACTGTTGTTGCTATCCTCGGAGTCCTCATGGTGGGTGGTACGGCGGTGCTGTTGGAACCTAGCCAGCCTGAGGAGCGTCTCCGGCTCATCGTGGACCGCATCAATGCCTCGCTCATAGTTACATCAGCGCGCAATAAAGACTCTGCACGACGTCTTCTTCCATCGTCTCCGGTTGTAGTGGTGGATGAGTCTATCGCGAAGTCAACAGCCCTCGGTGAGGTAATTCCTCCTCCACAGATTGACTCGTCCTCTCCTGTATACATCGTCTTTACCTCCGGCACCACTGGAGCCCCTAAAGGCGTCGTTATCACGCATGGGAACATATGCAGCGCTCTAAAGCAAAGACGGTCCATCTTGCCTTACCGACCTGGGGACCGTGTGCTGGATGGTGTGTCGTACGCCTTTGACGTATGCTGGGGCAACATCCTCTTCACCCTGTGCTCCGGCGCGTGTCTCTGCGTGCCAGCGACTATCGACGATGTAGCGGTTTCCATCAACCAGTTCCGTGTTACCGTGGCCGGCACCGTACCCAGCATTGCTCGAGTGTTGGATGCTAGGCAATATCCTACACTGAAGACGCTTATCCTCGGGGGCGAGCCGGCCCACCTGGCTGATCTGGAGGATTGGACACAACGGGTGGACGTCTTCAATTCATACGGGCCGGCCGAGTGCACGGTATCTGTCTGCCTTGCGCGCCTGAATGGTGAAGACAGAGTGCATATTGGGGGTGGGATGGGTGCAACCTTATGGATTGTCGACGACAATACCAATGGCACGTCCCTCGCAAGCATTGGTAGTATTGGAGAGCTATGGCTGGAAGGCCCACAGGTGGGGTTAGGCTATCTGGAGGATACAGGCAGTAGTGCAGCCGCTTTCATCGATGGTGACCCTGAATGGCTATCGACGCTGCCGGCCTCGATTCGCAGCAAACTACCCACCAAGCACAAGCGGCGATTCTATCGCACAGGAGATCTTGCGCAATACTATCCAGATGGGGCGGTCCGGCTGCTCGGGCGCCGAGATACTCAAGTCAAGCTCCGTGGGCAGAGAATCGAACTTGAAGAAGTCGAGCATCATGTGAGGAAACATCTTCCCAAAGGCGTCGAACTCGCTGCTGAAGTGATTGTTCCGCGGTCAAGCCCAAGCCGTCAATTCCTCGTTATGTTCGTGGTTCCAGATCCCAACCGTGGTCTTCCAGATGCGGCAATTAGGGGGCTCCCGCAAGCGATTGGCGCACAACTAGCCCAGGAATTGCCCTCGTACATGCGTCCGTCAGCTTATGTTGCGCTTCCCGGGATCCCCCATCTTGCATCTGGCAAGTTCAATCGGAGCAAGCTGCGAGAAATTGGGAACACGTTAACTGCCGAAGAACTGAGCCAGCCTGCGGATCGACGGTCTAGGACGAAACGAGTGACGAGACCTCCTCGGACTTCCACGGAGAAGAAGCTTTGCGAATTATGGGCAACCACTCTGGGACTGGAGCCCTCTGAGAATGATGCGGAAGACAGTTTTCTCCAGCTTGACGGCGGCGACTCGATCAGCGCCATGCGGCTAGTCCGACTGGCCCACGAGAATGGCATGAGCTTGAGCGCGGCCGATGTATTTTCACATCCAGTGTTGTGTGATTTGGTCACCGTCGTGACCTTTGGAGAATCCTCCACACAGATAATTCGTCCATTTTCGCTCTGGCAAGGGCCGTGGACGGTGGACCGTTTGAGAGAGGAGGCTGCAGCGCGATGTGATGATGTACGTCCGGATCAGATCGAAGACATTTTCCCTTGTACAGCATTGCAAGAAGGTTTACTGGCACTCACTTCTAGAGACCCGGGTTTGTATACCTGTCGGGAAGTATTCGAGCTCCACGATCATATTGACATACCTCGCATGCAGCAAGCGTGGGACACTGTTGTGAAGTCCATGCCGATACTGCGCACCCGGGTCATTGACCTGCCATCTCATGGCCTCCATCAGACCATCGTAAATGAGCCAATTCCCTGGGATTCCCAGGATACGCCTCAACCGTTCAAATTAGGCAGTCGGCTGGCGCACTGGGCTTTGGTCCAGAAGGGACAGTCAAAGAAACTCGTATGGACTATCCACCATTCCTTGTATGACGCGTGGACAGTTCCTCGAATCCTCAAGCAGGTCGAGCGGGCCTATTATCAAGAGCCGCTCGTGCCATACCTAGCTATGCAGCCTTTCATCCAGTATCTTTCTACCGTTGACGAGGCTGTGAATCGAGAGTTTTGGGATGACCAGCTCGCCGACTCGCCTTCTCCGTCCTTCCCGGCTCTTCCCTCAGCCTCCTACGACGCAAATGCTATGGAAAGCTGCAGTTGCTTTCTTCCGAATTTTTCGTGGCCAGTCGGCGTTGATATCACCCCAGGCATCTGGGTTCGTGCCGCCTGGGCTCTGCTGGTCGGCCATATTGACAACACCGACGACATTGTATTCGGAGCGACAGTCTCCGGACGCCAGATGCCTGTAGCCAGAATCCAGGATATCATCGGTCCGACAATTGCAACTGTCCCTGTGCGGGTCCGGCTTAACTGGGGCACGTCAATCGGGGATTTCGCGCGCGGGCTTCAGCATCAAGCAACGGAAATGATTCCATTTGAGCAAGTTGGACTGCACCGTCTACGTCAAATTAGCGAACATTGCAAGCAGACATGTCAGTTTCGAACCCTAATAAACGTCCAGTCGGCTCAAACTGAGCCATCCACATCGCGGGTCTGGACGCGTGTGGACGGCGAGCCAAATGGCCAATTCGATAACTTCCCGTTGATTCTGGACTGCGAGCTTCATAAATCAGGCGTTTTCCTTCGGCTGGACTTTGATAAAAAGATCGTTCCGCCAAAACAGGCAGAGCGGCTTGTCCATCAGCTAGAAACTGTCCTGTTGCAACTGAGTGGGAAGACATTGGACCTGTCGAAGCGCTTAGCTGATTTCCACCCCATCAGCCACCGAGACCTTCTGGAGCTTTGGCAGTGGAATGCTGTCGCCCCTGAGCAAGTTCCAGTTTGTCTGCACCAAATGATTCATGCTCATGTTATCCAACATCCTCAGACGTTGGCAGTAGATGCCTGGGACGGCCAAATTACCTATGGCACCCTTGACCAACTTAGCACAAACCTTGCATCATACTTGCAGAACGAAATGAAAGCTAAAGTGGGACCGGGTATCGTGATCCCATTGTGCTTTGAAAAGTCCAAGTGGACCGCCGTTGCTGCGCTAGCTGTGATGAAGACAGGGAGTGCGTTCACCCTGATGGATACCAGTCACCCGGAAGAGCGCCTGCACACCATCGTCTCCCAAGTAAACCAACGTCTCGTGATTTCCTCCGCACTTAATGCCGATCTAGCCGCCAGGCTCGCCGAACATGTGGTGGTCGTGGACCATGAGAATGCCTCACGCTGGCCACCACCACGGCCTCTGCACACATGTGCGCGCCCGGACTCTGAGCTTTATGTGGTCTTTACTTCCGGGAGTACTGGAACGCCCAAGGGCGCTGTGATCACGCATTCCAACTTCGCCAGCGCCGTAAAACACCAGGGTTCGTTCCTGGGCTACAATCGACAGACGCGTGTATATGATTTTGCATCCTACAGCTTTGATATTGCTGTCTCCAATCTGCTTCATAGCCTAGCTGCGGGTGGTTGCTTGTGTGTTCCTTCTGATGCCGAACGAAAGCACAGTCAGCTGGCCGAATCCATGGGACGAATGCAAGTTAATCTGGTGGATCTTACACCCTCTGTGGCACGCACCCTCGATCCAGCCGCTGTTCCTACCCTCAAGACGCTTGTTCTTGGTGGAGAGTCAGCTTCCCGGTCCGACATTGTCAGGTGGGCACCCTACGTGCGAGTTCTGAACGGCATCGGCCAGGCCGAGTGTACCGTAACGACGACCATGGCCGAGATGGATCCTGCGGTTCCAGGAACACCTGGAGTTGGTAAGGCATTAGGAACCAATACGTGGATCGTCAGTCCCACAAACCACCACCAGCTCGTCGCGATCGGTGCTGTGGGTGAGCTTCTCGTGGAAGGGCCCCTGGTGGGCGCTGGGTATTTGAATGATGAAGTCAAGACCGCAGCAAGCTTTATCCAAGATCCGCAGTGGTTGAATCCCCCCCACGTCCCCCTAGGAAAGGGCCGTCGCGGGCGACTTTATAAAACAGGTGATCTGGTTCGGTATGACCCGGTCGGGGGGCTGCAATTCGTCGGTCGAAAAGATGCGCAGGTCAAGATCCGTGGTCAGCGGATCGAGCTTGAGGAGGTTGAGTATCACGTGCAACGCCTCTTGTCGTCGCTGACCATGGAAGCGAGTGTTGCGGCCGAGGCACTCGTTCTCGGTGGCACGCACATACGTAGCGCAGTCTTGGTGGTATTTGTCTGCCCATTAACTCCAGCCAGCCCAGATGATGACCTTGATGATGGGGTTTTCGCCCTCGATCCGGGTTGCTTCCCCCCATCCTGTAGGGACGAGTTGAACAGTCGACTGGAAAGTGAGCTGCCGTCAGCTATGGTACCGTTCCTCTACGTGCCCGTGAATCGCATTCCCCTCGCGCCCACCGGGAAAACTGACCGCAGGAGGCTGAAGGCGCTCGGCGCATCCCTTACCGCTGAGGATCTGGCAAAGTTCAAAGGAGTCGAGAACAAGCCGAAAAGGGACCCCTCGACGGCACTCGAGCGCCAAGTGCGGGATTTATGGGCCGAGATACTAGCAATTCCCCCGGACCGGATTGGTATCGATGACAACTTCCTCCAGCTTGGTGGAGATTCTATTTCTGCTATGCGTCTTCTGTCTCTTGCCAGAGCCCGGGGTCTCTCCCTGGATTCGAGAAATCTCTTCATATCCGGATCAACTCTCGCAGACCTGGCCGCAAAGGTAAGTCATGCCTCAGCAGCGGCAGTAAACCACCACCAGGTGCCGTTCAGTCAATTGCAGACAAGAGATATCCAAGGCTTTCTCATGGCCAACATCGCTCCCCACATCGACTACCCTGCTTCAAGTATTGACGACGCTTTCCCCGTGACAGACTTCCAAGCGGAATGCATCAATGCGGCAATACACCAAAAGCCGCCTGCGTACTGGAACTACTTCTACATCGACTTGCCGATGTCGGATCTGACTATTGACGCCGTGAGCGCGGCCTGTCAGGCCGTAGCGATGCATCTTCCCATTCTGCGCAGCGTGTTCGTGCCGTACGGCAGTGACTTTCTGCAACTAGTCACGATAGATTTGACCCCGGAATTTTCGTGGTTTCGGAGCACGGCCAAAGATATAGCTACGACCTCCGAGAGGCTTGCGCGGGAAGATTGGCTCAACTCCCATGTCAGAACAGGCACCGTCTTTGCTCGATTTATGCTCATACTAGCTGATGATGAGTCTAGTGGAGCGAGGTTGATCATACGCATGTCTCATGCGCTTTATGATGGGATCAGTCTCGGTCCTCTCCTGCACGCGGTCGTAGCGGCTATCGAAGGGCGGCCACTACCTTCTGTTGGGTCATTTGCGTCATTTGTTCAGCATTTGGTGGCCATGAGAGGGGAGGCTTCTCGGTACTGGGGCAAGCTTCTGTCTGGATCATCGATGACTCAGATGCCGCGCGTGCCCCGGGCCAATAATGATGTCGGCGGCAGTACACCATACATCGTCAGAAGGACCATAAGATGGCAGACGTCCCTACCAGAAGGAGTCACTGCCGCGACATTCTGCACAGCTTGTTGGGCCGCGGTGATCGCATTCACAACCCAGCAAGCTGATGTCGTGTTCGGGCGACTTGTTTCCGGGCGAGGCCCTACTCTTGGTGTGATCAGTGAGCCTGTCGCGGGGCCATGCTTAAATGTGATCCCTGTCCGAGTGACATGGCCCCCGAGAGAGCTCCACACAGTATATTCGCCACATGAAGTTTTTGCCACTATCCAGCAGCAACAGCTTGATGGGTTGCCATTTGAATCCACCGGACTATCACAGATTATCGCCTCGTGCACGGACTGGCCTGCAGATACAGCATTTGGATCCATTTTCCAGTATCAGAATATTGACGAGACGCCGTCTGCTTCTTTGAATGGCGCTCCGGTCCACCTGGACGCTATACCCATGGACTTTCGTCCCAAGCAACTATGGGTATTGGTCAAGCCGCTTGCTCAGGGGCTTAATGTTTCTCTGTTCGGCACGACGGGTATCATGGCACAAGAACATGCACAAACACTTGGAGATCAGTTTTGCAAGTATGTGGAAATGGGGGGAATGTTGCAAGACATGTAGAAAAATAGCTGTCTTACTGACTATGCTTGATTAATTTCACAACTTAACTTCTCTGTTCCCAGGATCTGTCTGGATCTAACCTATCCTCCGATTTGGCTAGCTTTCCCTATTTAGTTACTTAGATTCGATGCATAGACATGAAATCGCCAATCACCTAACCTAACCTACGTGACCGTCCTCAATGTCAACCGCTTCAAGCTGTCCATATAACATATAGTACAGCCCTAACCCTAAATCTCAGTCCACAGAAAGTCTTTCATGTAACGCATTGATAATAACGGGAAGCCATGGTAATTATGATATGCCATGTAGGTGGGTAGGGCTTTATCCATTTATCTTAGCCCGACCTACCTAGATTCGTTGAGCTTCCCCAGGAGCTGTGTACAGGCTCTGGTCAGATGATACTTTGCAATACTTTAAATTCAGTATCTACGGGATACCTACCCTACCGGTTGTAAAAAATATAAGAGAGCATCTGATTTGAAAGGCGGGGGTTAAGGCTCTTTTAATTAGCAGAGGGAACACTTATTCCAGGAGAGCTGAGTGAATCATGGTTATTAAGCATTATAACAGGTATACAGGGAAGTCACTTTGTGGGTTGGTTAATATCTTAATATATATATATAAATATTTGTTGCCACTTGGCCAACCATCTATATCAGTGAGAAAATAATATTAAAACCAAATAGGTACCAAAGTGGGAAAGAATCCAAATCATCATCATAGATTAACTCCAGAAACCCCATACCTATAAAAAGGATCAGTCAGAAAAGTTTGCAGCAGGGGAATAGCAACGGGGTAAACATACTCTGTAGGTACCTGTCCTTAACTCCAGTTTCGCCCGTCAACCAGTCACTTTGTATCTGTATCCGAGACCCATCTATTATAAACCTTGTAACCCAGAAAATGATTGTCCTTCTTCTGTCGACGGTCACCTATCTATTCATCATGGACATCCTCCCAGGGATCATCATCCGACAGCCCCTGCTCCTCATCCGCATACTGCTCTCGCAGCATACTGAGAACCTGCAACAGGGCCTGAGATCGCACGGCCTCGTAATGCGCCACAGGATCCGAGTCACGCTCCCAGAGCCCCGCAATTGGGGATTTCGGGTCTTCCGCTGGCTCGCCCTCGGCGGAAGGAGGCCGGGTCGACCGGTTGTCGGTGGATTCCTCCGGAGCGAGGTTGAGGATTCGAATCGACTTGGTCGGGAAGATGCGCGCGGGACCTCGTTCTGCCGGCGCGGGGGTGCCGTCGGGAGTCGGGGGGTGTTGTCGTCGGCCGAATGTCTAGCACGGGTTGGGTTAGGAAATATTCATAGAATGGATGGAAGAAAGAAAAGGAAGAACACTCACAGTGAAGGTGGTCATGATCGCATCGTCGTACAAGGCCATGAAACTAACGGGCACCGCCAGCTGCGGTGTCGAGCAGGTGACAAGTGAGTAGGAAGCACGGGCCGGATTATCCACCGCCTGGATTTGTTTGTTCTCATCGAGGGCGACGACATATATCCGATCTTGGACCTCGAACATCAGGCGCCCGTTGCGGACCGACAACCAACCGCCGAGGTCGAAGTTGGATCCATCTGTCTCGCACTCGATGACGGCGCTGCACGCTGCGAAGCTCTCCGGATCGTAGAGGGCTTTGCGCCAGTCCGAGCAGACGAATACCCGACCACCACGCGACACTCCGACAAACAGGCCATTATCTTCCATACCCGCGCCCCATTCGTCGTCTCCATTTCGAACATGGTCCGCTTCGCTCGGCGGCGGAAGGGGGCCTTCTTCCACCTTGATTGGCACTGTACGCCATGTGGACGGTGGGCCCTGCGTCAACGCTGGACGCGGTGGATTACCCCGCGGAGCGACCAGTCCTGTGCTCGCAAACGGGCGGTTTTCTGCCGGATGAGTGATGTGATACTTTTTCGTACAACGTGACGGCTGCAACGCGCCCAGAAAACTCCCACTAGTTTTATCATAGACATGGTAACCCCGAGGCCCCATGGAGTACATCACAGCATTTTCACTCTGATCTAAGTGACCGACTGCGTTACGTTCGATTTCGAGATGAGTGGTGCGCTTCGGCGGTCGCTGCGTCATATCATATACAAAGCCCTGTCCTTCTGTCGACACAACGCAGAGGGTCCAGTACGACAGTTGAAAACCCCTTGTCTGACAGTCATGGTCTAGGATAGCGATCCGCCGGAACTCTCCACGCGCCGTCCCCTCCAAGTCTGTCTGCCAGACCTCCACTGCGTCTCCCTCCCTATCAAAGACCGCCATCCCATCTTGGTATTCGAGATGCGCGTAGGGGCGAACGGCGTGCTCATTGTCCGTGTCTAGCGTTGAAGGGAGACTCCACAGGATCATCCCCGTGTCCATGTCTGTGACATTTAGCCCACCCGAATGGGAGGTAGAAACAATAAATCGACGCTTGAGATCAGCACGAAATCGCCAGACTGGGTCATTCCCGACTTGCAAGACCATTTCCCGGGTCAGGGGCCGCGAGCTGGCCCAGCTGCGCTCGAGAACGGTTCGTCGCTCGCAGAGACTCTTCCATGATGCTGTGCCTTCAAACCATTTCGAGAAAGTGGGAGTATCGGCAAAGGCGGACAGATCGCGGGCCGCTTCAACGTTCTTGACCTTGGAGGCGTAGATCGCGTCCTGGTGGGCGCGGTCGATAAACTGATGCCAAGCCCTGGAAACTGCAGTCAAGGATGCTATGGTGGAGAGGGAGGCAAAGTCCAAGACGCGCAGGACCAGCTCCGGCGGGAGGACTGTGAGGGGGTCATTTGGGGGCAAGGTGCAGTCCATGGCCGGATATATCTGCTGTCAGGATGATCGTGAGGGATAATCTCTGCAATTCGAGGGGGGCCGCCCCTGGGAATCTCGGGATTTTGTATGACGTCCAAGCTCACCACTCACCTTAATAAGCCAACCGCTGATGTAAGCCATACTTCTCCAATGAGATTTGGGCAGCCGGAGTCCGCCCCGGAAATACTGGAGTTAGTGGCCTCTCCTAATGTACGTACCCCTATCTCACACCGGCTTAACGGCCAATAGTTCGCACTTTATGCTCCTCTCTCTTTCTCTTTTTAGGTCCCCCTCCTTATCAGTCTCGGCCACTTAATTTCTTCTTGGAACTCCGTCAAGGGCAGTCTTGCGGGCTTCTTGTCCGGCCACGAGTCGTCCACTCTCTCCTGTTGCTTACGACAAGGTACACGATCAGTTCCGGCTATAAACATTCGCCCTGGCTATCGGGTTTTGCACAGCTAAGTTCTACTGTTCTACCCCTGAAAAGTTGAACGGAGATGGGGCTTCACAGTTCACCGGTGACGGCGGGGTAAGACTGCCCTCGAATCGCGTTGGTCGACCAGGTGGGAATAAGAGTGGGTCTCGCCGTACTCGACCAGACGGTGGGCAAGCAAGGCTGCAAGATCAGACGGTTCGGTGTCGTTGCCCTAAACTGCAATCCTTGGTGCAGATCGAAGCCTTTGGCGAGCATGAGCTTGCTCCCCGCTAGATGGAATAATAATGGTGTAGTGTCACGCACAGCAGCTGGCTGTTCTTCAGAGGAAGGCCCCAAGAGTTGCGAGCTCTGTGCCAAGCCAAGCGTTTCATTGAGGCCGTGGTGAAATCATAGGCGCCGAATGTGGGAGGATTGCCAGTCGGTAATTTCGATTATTCACTCGGGTCTCAGTGTTTCGCAGTTCTGTGGGTCAACGAAGACATTATTATTGTCATCGACGCATCATGCAAGTTTTGTTATGCGAAAGGCACAGCCTGGTGGTGATGTTGCATCTTTCGAGCCAACGAAGCTGACGATTTCTTGGTACGATGCTAGAGCAGCAAGCTTCTTTAAGTATCTGACGATAGAGCTTGGGCCATGAGTTTGGGTGATAGGATCTCAGGGCTGAATGGCATTTGCGTCTCGTTCCTTATCCCAGTGTGTGCGTCAGAGAATCGCTCCAAGTTCGACTTCGCTGGGATGACATAAAGCCAACGTGCAAGTCCCTGTCATAATCCTGTTGCTCGTCTGATGGCGAACTACAGATCATCCACGGCTCTGCCGTCCTCGAGGCAGTACTCGCCGACTAGGGACTGCAGGTCTTCCGAGCAGTCTAAGCTGCCGTAACGCGCAAACAGGCACTCAACCCACGCTTCTGGATCCGCGCCATGGCAAGAATCACCTGGAGCTTCTGGGGTAATTGCATCGCCTGCTGCCTGCGGAACATCTACAGTTTTATCCATCACAATACATCTAGCACTACAGTAACTGGCTGATCTCACGTGAGAATTCCATGCATTATACGAGGCGCTACCTACTGGCGTGTCAAGAACTCGTCTGGCCTCACAATCAGACATGTTAGCATGTGGTGGTTAGCAGATTCAGATAAGTCCATCATCGCAGCTTTTCTTGCTGTAGTTAAGTATACGCACCTTTGCAACTGCCTTCTGACCCCTTTCCATACCACCAAATGAACGAGTTATTAAATTTCTGTTGAAATATTTTAGACAGATGCACATTCAGCAGCCCTGCCCGAATCTATGGTGACTGAAAAGCCGGTTCATGTTAACTATATTACTATCTGTCAGAGGTTCTCGACTCCTCTATAATAACATGAGCATGGGTAAATTCAAGGGGCCTATTAATAAACTTCCAGTCTGATGTAGATAAGTGAAGTATTAAACTGTTCTGGGATGATATGAATGTACAGCCTCGGCTCTATTCTACACAGTACCTAGGTGGACCAGTAATGGATATTGCTTCTGGCTTTAGACAGTCATGAAAGGAGGACAACAAGGCTTAAAATTCTAATAAATCTAATGAGGCATACCGAGAAGTCAGCGACGAACCTATAATACTGTGGAATGCCAAGAGGAAGCACAGAATCCAGATTAGATTGCAAGAACAGTGACTGCACAACTTCAGCAGAGTGTCCAGCTAAGGCTCTGGACAGCGTGCATAAGTTTAAGCATTATCAGTTTGACATAAGTTATGCAACTAATGAACCTCGGTATAATCCGCGGCTCCACCTCCGCGCCGGCAGCACATTTCCGAATCGAGATCAACTCCCGACCTGGGTACCTATATATCACCATTCCTGAGGTAAGGTAGTCGTACGGTAGTCTTTACTTTTCTCTTCTCATCCTTCACCTCCTCTTCTTCTTCCATATTCCCCCTTCCCCAGCACTACCTGCCATCACCATGTCATACAAGCAAATCATCTACAACACCCCGCCCGCCCCAGCCATCAACCCGTCTCTCGAATCCGGCACGTTTCGACTCCGCACCGCCTCCCTCCCAGACAAGAACAATGTCCCCGCGAACAAGCTGCTCGTGCGCGTGCACTACCTCTCCCTCGACCCCGCCATGCGCCAATGGCTCACGGCCAAGCGCTCGTACATCGAGCCCGTCAAGCTCGGCGCCGTGATGCGCGGGCAGAGCATCGCGCAAGTCGTGGCCGTCGGGCGCGATCTCCGCGCCACGTCGGACTTCAAGCCCGGCGACTGGGTGACCGCGTACTCCGGGTGGCAGGAATACGCACTCCTCGGCACGAAGGAGGTCGAGAAGATCACCATCCCGGCCGGCGGGCGTCCCACGGACGCGATGTCGGTGCTCGGCATGACGGGGCTGACGGCGTACTTTGGCATGGTGGAGATTGGCCAGCCGCGTGCGGGGGACACGGTGGTTGTTTCTGGCGCCGCGGGGGCAACGGGGATGGTTGCCGGGCAGATTGCGAAGATCAAGGGGGCCAAGCGGGTGGTTGGACTGGCGGGGAGTGACGACAAATGCGAGTTTCTGGTGAAGGAGTTGGGGTTCGATGCGGCGATTAACTACAAATCGCCCGATTGGCGCAAGCAGCTCAAGGAGGCGACGCCGGAGTACATTGATGTTTATTTTGACAACGTCGGTGGCGAGATCCTCGATGCTTGCTTGGCGAGGGCGGCGCGCGATTCGCGCTTCGTCATCTGCGGTGCTATCAGTCAGTACAATTCGGCCAAACCCCAGGGTCCTGCCAGCTTCATGAACGTTATTGTAAGTTTCTTTTCTCTTGTCTCCTTGCTTTAGATAATACATGCTAACTCGGCCAGTCGCAACGAATCACGCTGAAAGGATTCATCGTCTTCGACTTCGCTAAGAAGTACTCATCGGCCCTGCAGGAGATGGCAACCTGGTTGGAACAGGGCAAGCTCAAGCGCAAGGAGCACATTGTACCGGGCGGGTTGGAGGCAGCACCCCAGGCTCTCGTCGATCTGTACGGGGGCGTGAATACGGGGAAGATGATGGTCGAGGTTGCTCCTGTCTCGGAGGCTCTGGGGCCCCAGGCCAAGCTGTAATCAAGATAATATGGAGCACATAATTTATTTACTGTCTAATAAATAGTCCAATAAGTGGGTATAGTACCAGTATCAGCATTTGACCACTGGCTTGTACCTAGCTGGCATAATGCCGCACCAGTCCGATGCACTTGTCCGCTGCAGTTGTCCGCTAATTGTCTACCGCTTCAATAATACCAGGCGTCTTTAAGTTGAGCCCCAGGTCTGACTATTATGAGTGTGTATAACGATATCTACACAGTCTACAACAGCCAGGGTGGGTGTGTCGGATCGAAAGATGGTCTGTCAATGTGTCTACCTACTAGTACCATATCTAGGGAAATATACGCTATAGTCCTACCTAGTACTTCTAGGTGTGCCATTGCACTTTTATGGCCTGTTGTACTCAGACGTGAACATCTCAACCAAGCCGAGCTACAAATATCCAGACGCAACGCGTCTGAGCGGGTATACCACTCCGCAGAAATAATAGTCATCACCACTCATCAGACCCCTACCAAGCCAGCCTGGGAACTCTTAATTGAGATTCGCACCGGAAGCAGATCCACCTATATTTAGCCTTGTCGGCTTCGAAAAGTTAGCAATCAGCAACAGCGGCGTAGCCATAAGGTGTGTAAACCTACAGAAGCCCTGTCCGCCAACAACGCCGCACTTAAATCACGCAAAAACTCATTCGGAAGCTTGCGCTCAGTCGAGACCTTATTCAAGTCCTCCCTGGTCCCCCGCTCCATCCAGATTCTAGTCACGAACTCACGCAGCTCCGAACCGCTACCAGTCTGCGTATAGACATAGTCGATAGCTTCATACGCAACCACGCTACCCTTCCCATGCCATTGCCTATAGAGCGACTCAAGAACCCCAGTAGCCTCCACCTTCAGACCCTCCGCCCTCAATACATCCGCCAGGGACCAAACCCGACACAGGTGGACAACATGGCCTGGGTCCGCAGACTCACCGTAATCCTGCAAGTGTCCGGTATAGGCCCAGCGGACGAATTCGGCGAAGGCATCGACGTCCTCGTCCAGAAATTGGAGGTGATGGTCTGGAGGGACGACGTTTCGGTCTGTGAAGACCTGGGCGAAATAGATGGAGCAGGCGCACAGGAGCTCGACGTGGACGGGGAAAGGTGTTGCGGAGGGTCCGACGGTGAGGGTGACCGTGCGGCCAGTGAGGGTCCTAAGAGTAAGGTTAGCGGGTGATTGTCTTACTGAGTAGGTGGAGGGGAATGGAATATAATGGTCGCATACTCTTTGGTGAGGTCTTCTCGCGGCATGTTTCCAGTTGTGGTGAGCGCCCGCAATCAGGAGATAGAGATGCGCACTAGAAGAGAATGACAGAGATGAAAACGCAGCAGAAATGATGTCTCCTTGAATTGTTGAGAATGTTTTCTATAGAAACTTGGTATAGACGCGTTGCACAGGTCACGTATGTAGCTAGCTATTGATAGAATAAGAAAAACTTCCTTGGTAATTAGATGCAAAAGGTGGAGATAGAGGTGTTCGAGTAGCTCAGAAGAACAGAACCATGAGGCAGAATATAATGACTTTGGGTAGTTCCTTCCTCGACAGTGTTTACACTCACTCCAGCTCATATCGCACCTCCCGAGCCGGAAGCTCAGCGCGGTCACTTTTCGCCATTAGCTCATGTCTCTCTGTGGCATTCCCACCCTGTAGCTCCGGCGCTGCATCATGAGAAGCCACCTGCTTCACCGTCTCCTGCTCAGTCCCATGCGAGTTTCGTTTCCGACGTCTCCAGATCCACACGGCGACAACAATGACTAGAACCAACCCGACGACTCCTCCCACCACGGCACCGACAATCGTGCCGACCGGCGTAGAAGAGCCCTCGCTATCGCCAGCGTCCGGCGTAGGCGCAGCAGCATCGGACGCCGAGTTTTCTGGAATCATGGAGGCCGTTTCTCTGGCACTGCTGCTGGTTGTACTAGTAGTAGCAGACACGCTCCGAAGACTCCACAAAACCTCGTCCGCTACCCACGAGACAGAGATCGTAGCTGTGAGCTGGTCATCGTCATCTGTAAACGACGCAGCCGTGTACATCGTCTCCAACCATGCAGAGCTATCATGCGTGCAAGCAACATCTGCAACGTTGAGATCCGGCCAGGTCCGCGTATGGCAATACGGGCTCTCCTTAAAGGTGCAGAACATCGCAAACGCATCGGTGGGGGATGCAAGCAGCCCTGGCGTTGCTGAGACCCGAGCGCCGTCATAGCAAGTGCTGAACATCTGGCAGGGTCTCGTGGCTGAGGTTGTCGGGCAGCAGCCTACCATTCCCGGGAAGTCCGTGTTAGGGGCATGAAATACACACGCGTATTCATAGTAGCAGACAAGCGCACTGTCTGGGCAATGGAAGGTTAGGTAATTTTGTGAGAAGGCTGGTGAAGGGCGTCTCACTTAGCGAGCCCTCGTAGTAGCCACAGATACTGGCGGCCCCTTGAGTTGTAGTAGCATCGCGCCGTTGAACATCAACCTGGCTGAACAGACTAACGGGGGCCGTGGGCGCAGGATGTCTTTCCTGAGCCCCTGTTATAGCCTGACTCACAGCCGTCGCCCGAGGAGCTGCAATCATAGCCGCGTTGACCCCGGCGACGAGCAAGAGGAAATAATACCACAATGCATGCTGGGCCATCCTTCTCACCAACTCTCACTCTCCACCAAGATATCCATGCAGAACCAGATCGATCAATCGATCGACAGTCGGACACCCGAGGCTAATAAGCATTCTTTCTTTTTCTCTTTACCCGCCCCATCCCGCAACCTCGGACTCGGAGATCAAGTCGAATCCGTCTAGCGGGATTAGCGGTAGTAGCGTGGCTTGGGGGAATGGGGAATGGGGATGGATCATTCAGGAGTATCTTAGCGAGCCCCAGACTATTGCTCTACCAATCAGTTGACTTGGGTTTAAGAGCCGGATTGATGACGATAGTAAATAGATTAGTCGAGACCTTAGCGTTTATGGAGAAGAGATCTATCTTGTACCTAGTCTACTCAGCTCAGCTAGACTACCTTACTAGGTATCTACTGCCCGTGGTCACGGGCTGAAAGGAAATTAGGGCTAGGCTCCCGTGGACCAATTCCATCTTCTTTCCAAGCCCCGGGTGCCTCTTACACTCAACACATTCTTGCAAAGCTAGTTTCTACTGAAATATATAAATATAACTTAAACTTGACTTTATATTCATCTAAACCTCTCATCCAAATCCCCCACACGATTCTCTCCGGAACTCGAATGGTTATCAAGTGTCTCGGCCTGGGCAGCAGGGACTGACTCGCCCTGCTCCAAACCCATATAACCTCTATAAAAAAGTAGACTATGGCTGTCAGCATTCGATAACAAAGCATATACTATTATTACCTCGAGCTCACAAATCAACATGCTGGAGAACATCCGTCGGCCATCCTTCAATGGGATGAAGAAGGAACAGAGCGCAATATTTCACGATGCCTCAGGATGAAGATTTGCGTTCCTGAGAGGCGAAACAGGGTAGGTTGTATAACGCCACGGGCAAAGGATTGTTCATATCGCACGTGGCTGTCAGGAAGGCCAAAGGAGAAGTTAGGTTTGGTATCACTGAGTTAGGAACGGCAGGTTCCATTTCTAAGAGACGAAATCAGCACATCTCTCTAGGTAAGATGAGATTGTACCTGTATTAGCGTTGTATCTACATATTGCACTCGTCATCCTCATGCAAAGGCGAAATCTTTCTATACTATCTCTATCATCCAGAAGGGTATCTCAAACAAGACAGCATCCCAACACACATCATACGAAACATAGAGGACCCCTCAATTACCTCCATTAACCTGCCCGCCGGCCTCCCCATTCTCCTTCGGCTGCCGAATCCCATTCCGCCGCCTCCAGGCCCAAACACCCCGATCGACCTCCTCCTTCGTCATCCCATCCCTCACAAGCGTAAACGTAACCCCGAGCTCCGTCTCAACGTTTCGATTCCGTGCCTCATCATCGAAAAACAACATATCCTCATACGCGATATTACTGCTCTGGTGGATCCGCGCAAAATGCTGCGTCTTGGTCGCCGGGAAGATCTGGATGTATTCGAAGTAGTCGAGCGCGCGCGTGGTTTTGGTCCGGCTCTTGCTGGCGGACGGGTTGTCGCTGAAGCTGGGGATTATGTGCAGTGCTTTGAGCATGTCGCGGGCGATGTCGGGGGCGTGGGTGCGCGAGGCGAGGGCAAGGGGGATGGAGCAGGATTTGCAGGCATGGATGATGGAGGAGACGGCAGGGTAGAAAGCGAAGGATTCGTTCCATCTATCACCCGATAAAGAGGGTTAGCCGATGATCTGGTTGAGTTGAGTTCACGGGGCAGGGGAGGCGTACTTGTCTGTGCAGCGGGAGTTGTTGTCGCGGGGTTTGATAGGGGGTGTGACGTGGGTGTCTACCCAAAAGGGCCACAGGGTGTAGTCAAGGTCGAAGGCGATTAGTTTTGGTAAAGGAAGGCCGTCTGTGAATGTGGAGGGGAAGTTTGAGGAGTCTTCGACAGGTGGCTGGACCTGGGTGATTGTTCGCCGTGTGCGGATCATTTTGAAAGTGTATCTTCAGCGCAGAAAGGATTCTATGGCGGGTAAAACAGTCTATCATCCGTGTCTACGTCAAGCGAGTGTTGTGAGAAGCAAACAAAAGTTCGAGAGTTGTAGGAGAAATCTCGCAAACTCGAGGACGACGAACCTGCGGGGAAGCAGAGTCACGTGCAGGTGGCTGGCTTTCGGTGCCTGAAAATCATTCTGGGTCTGGATAGCTTCATCTACGCAATTCGACCTTAAGACATAGAATGAGCTCATTCATGTTGTCATTTCAACTGCTCACTAGCTAATCTCGCTAGATACAAACCAGGTCACGTTACATCATAGAAACAAGTATAGTCGCTACCCAAATCCTTTCTTTTTCTTTTTTCTTTTTTTTTTTTTTTTTTTTTTTTTTTTTTTTTTTTTTTTTTTTTTTTTTTTTTTTTTTTTTTTTTTTTTTTTTTTTTTTTT
>MU628492.1:0-99966 GCA_025688805.1 Aspergillus egyptiacus | reverse complement strand
AAAAAAAAAAAAAAAAAAAAAAAAAAAAAAAAAAAAAAAAAAAAAAAAAAAAAAAAAAAAAAAAAAAAAAAAAAAAAAAAAAAAAAAGAGAGAGAAAGAAAGAGAAAAAGAGGGATATGCATGTGACCTCAAGAAAGCGACAAGGCAGGACCATATTAATATGTAATGGGAGAAGAAAGGGAGCAGAACACATTATACAGACGTGGCTGCAAGGACATATCAACAGGTGGTATCTGGTGAAGCGTAAGCACAGCAATAACAAGTAGGCAACCAGGAAGTTAAGTGGTGATGTCCCACTGGGCATTAGATACAGGAAAGAAAATCAAACAAGGGCTCAACTAGCTGGGACATTGATCACAGAAGAGGGGAGGTGTTTCAGTGGAAACAAACACGCCATATTAAGAACACAGCAAAACGTCGGCAATTTTTGAAAAAGGGGAAGGGGGAACAAAAGAAATGAGGCATAGATATTCGTTCTATCATGCTATTCGGGGACCAAAGGGATTGTCGGCAGCTTCCTTGGGAGATGCTGAGACAAGACCGTCGGCCGTGCTCTCTTCTTCGCCAAAGGTAGAGGACTGCATGTGATCCGCGGGTTCCTTGGGAGACGCTGAGACAATATAATCGGCCGTGCTCTCTTCTTCGTCAAAGGAAGAGGACTGCGTGTAATCGGCAGGCTCTGCGTCACGGTCATAGCTTGACGTTCGCAGGAGCGGTGGAGTACTAGGCGGCTCTCGCATCTTTCCAGCGGCCCGGGACGATAACGGTCGGGGGGTTTCGAAGCTATTTAGAGATCGGCTTTCTGATGACCGCCTCCTAGCAGGGGCTGAAGGCGCGGTGCTGGTGGGACCGGTCTGTCGAGTATTCGAACTAGGAGGGGTCAGCAGTCCCGAGAGGAATGCGCTTGCTGGGCTCGATTTTGATGGCGTCTGCTCAGAAGCATTGGAACTCGAGTTCACCCTGCTTTTGCGCCAGTTACCCCAGGCTGCAGCTGCCGCTAGAGGTAGAGCCCGCGGGGATGCCGTCAGATTAGACAGGGATGGGAGGCTCGGGAAGTTTTGGCCGTTCATAGCCCTTTCCTTCTCCTGCTGCTGCATTTGAAGGTTCGCCCTTAAGCGAATAGCGGCATCTCGCACAGAGTTTTGGTCGAAAGACGGCTGCGACAAAGTGTTGATGATATCCTGAAGGTCATCGAGACGGACCCCCAGGAGCTCTCGCAACCAAGTGATCTCGGTATCCCTCTCTTTAATCTTGGCTGGAGCCTCCTTGTCGACCATAGAAAGTTCGTGCTCGAGTTCATCAATGCGTGTTTCACGCTGCTGCAGCTGGTCCTGTAGAACCAAGATAGATTCTCGCAAAGCCTGTGGGGAGATCTTCTCCGGTACCGACGACCCCTTGTCCAAAGACATAGAAGGCGAGCTTGAGTGCGAAGCAGTAGTCGGCCCTGCGGCTTTGGCTGACTGTGCCGCTTCAGCAGCGGCACGGGCAGCGGACTGGGTAATCTCGAGTTTTTCTTCGAGGTGCGCGACTCGCTCCTGAAGATGCCTAGCCTTTTCTTCAGAGAATGCTAGGCGTTCAGAGTGATATGATTCTGTTCGCGCCTTATCCTCGGAGGAGTTGTGCAAGGCGCGAGCGTGACGTTCTCTGAGGTCATTCAGAACACGCTCATGGACCTTACGCTGTTCTTCCATGGCGAGTTCTTTGGCTTGAATAGCTGCAGCCTTCGTTTCTCTTGCTTCTTCCAGCAACATCTCGTAGCGCTCTTGTGCTGTATCGCTGTCCATTTTGACATTATCCAGTTGGGTTTGGAGGCGAGATATCTCGGCTTCCAGTTCTGCACGGACGATGTTGACCTGGGTGTTAGCAGCGTCGAGATCCGTCTCCAGCGATTTCTTGGTGCGTTGAAGTTCGCTCATGCTGCTCTCACGGGCCTCCATGAACGCGCGCTCGAAGTGGGCTGCCTTCAGCTCCGACTCATGATTCTGCTGTCTCAGATTATGGACAAGCTCCTCCAGTCTCGCGTTCTCCTGTTGTGACTGTCCAAAGATGAACCTCAGCTTGGCAGCTTCGCGCTCCTGCTCTTCCAATTTGGCAATATCTATCTCAAGCTGTTCACGCAACTTGGTCTCCCGATTATGAGATGCACGCAATTCGTTGTACTTAAATGTCTGCTCCTCTTCTTTGCGGCGCAAAGAAGCCTGTTCTCGGGTGACATCGTCGACCAAGGATGCCATTTCATCCTGAAGACGATCGAGCTTCTTGCTGAGGTCTTGTCGAGTAGTAAGGCCCTCTTCGATACGCGTCTTCATGCTACCAACAGTAATCCGTAGATGTAGGTTCTCGGCTTTGAACTTCTCCAGACGAGCCTTAGCCTCTTCACTTTCCCGCTTCGCGTTATCACTTGTAACGCGATGTTCATCGATTGTGTTCTGCAAGGCAATGTTCTTGGCAGAGAGTTCGTCCAAAGTCAACCTATCGCTTTCGCGTTCTTTCTCAAGTGTATTGACCCTGATCTGAACGTTCTCGAAGTAAGGTATCTTCTCGGTTTGGAGTTGCAGCAGCCGAGCTTCAGCAGACTCTGCGGCAGCACTGTGACGGGCCGCCTCGTCTTGAGCATCCTTGAGGAGTCCCCGAAGTTCCACAACGCTGTCTTGCGCCTCTCTGAACTTCTTGTACTCACTTTCTGCCCGTTCATCTGACATTCTCAACATCTTCTTTAGTCCGTCAATCTGGAGCATAAGACTGTCTGCTCCAATCTCCTCGGCTTCCGAGCGCACACGCTGGTTCAGCTGGTTGGCTATAACCTCCTGGATCGTTCCCACCAGTTGAGGCGTAGGGTCTTCAGACATTTTCTGTGCTAGGAGTCCGTGTAGCTCGATGACATTGTCACGAAGCTGCATGATCTCCGTGTTCGGAGCCGGTTCTGGAGCGGGCTGGGCCTCTCGAGTTGCTAGAGCCTCCAATATGATGCTCTTCAGCTTCTCAAGCTTGCGTTCCTTCTGGAAGAGCGGCGATCTTGTCCGGTATGAGGCATCCTCTTCGTAATCTTCGTCCTCATCATCTGCGTCGCTGTCCAGTGCTTCGGCAGATGCACTGCGCCATGCCCTTGCGTTGTGTGGCGTTGGATTCAAGCCCGCGAGAGATTGTTGGATTGCGCTCAATGCCTGCTCAAAAGGGTAGAAGCGCTCGTCGATAGCAGAGCTAAGGAGATCATTGATACGACGGTCAAAGAACCTGCTTCGATTCGCCAATTTGACTTCCTCTCCAGAAGAGATCATGTCGTCCCAGTCACTGACGTGTCCTTCATTGCGACTCAAAAGTCGCCTAACCGGTGAGTGAATGCCAGAAACAATACCCTTCGAAGGAGTGGCTGTATAATGAGACTGCGCGTCGAAATCGAGCTTGGGCACATGCAAAGAGTGAGGTACCAGGCCCCTCCCGGGACTAGGGCTTGGAGGGTCACTCTTGTTGTCCACTTGAACATGGGGCTTCTCCTTTGAAGGCGCTGGCACTGATTCTGGCGGGACATTTGACGGACGTGGAGTACTCAGCCGTTCAATTCCGACGTCAGAATCACCGTTCAATTGTTCCATGATTGCATTCAGCTGGCCTTCATCAGGGGAATCTTGGTCTTCCGCGGGCTTCTGGGCCATGGGTTCATTGGAGACTTCTTCCTTGACCTCCTTCTTCACGTCTGTTTCAGCAGAGGCCGATAATACAGTGGACACCTGCTGTGCCGGGGGTGATGGTGGCGAGCTAGCAACAGCATAGCGGGAAGCCATAAGACCCTTTTTGTCTTTCGGCGAGTCTTTTGGCGGGGGTGCTGGTGCTTCTGACTTGACAGGAACGAACTCTGCAATAGATGGTTTAAAGGAAAACGTCTTTGCTGTAGCTGAAGCCTCTGCGTCTCTGGGCCCGATCTCAATAGGGTTCTCAAAATGTTCATCCTGCTTGGCCTGCTCGGATGGCTTCTCCTGTGACACCTGAAGTTCTGCCTCGCCATCTTGAACCTTTTCAGGGATGATTTGCTGTACCTCTTCAGACCCACCAACGTCTTCTGTAACAGTTGTTCCTGCAGCTTTAGCCTCCGACGGAGCCCAGGTAGAAGCTTCGCTGACAGGGGTGTCAGTACGCACGACGGGGTCTTCGCTCCGCGCCACATGGTTGGTATCCTCCGCAAGATGTTTCCCTTGGCCGGGCAGAGCATTCTCTTTGCCCTCGGCAGGCACTCGAGAACCGTTCGCTGGCTGTGAAGACTGCATCTGGTGAGCCTCAGCCAGAGCATTCGACATCTTGTAATGAGCCTCGTCATGGGGGTCATTGTCGTTATGACGGGAACGCTTATGCCTATCGGTGAAGATTGTCCGACCATGCTCGTCCTTCACCTCTTGCTTACTCTCTTCTTTCTCCTCGTCTGGTCGGACAATCGGTATGGCCTTAGACTTGGACTTCTTTGTGGATTCCGAAATCCCAGAAAGATCGATATCGCCAAATATCTTGGTCCGCCCAGGATTGAATTCCGGCGCAGTAACACTTAAGGAAGGAGCTTGAGAAGCAGGTGCAGAAAACTTGAATTCTCGGGATCCAACGTCCTGGCCAAAGTTGACAGCAGCGCCTACTTTCCCAGGCGTAAATTCAGGCGCGGCCACATTGAGCCGCCCGGAAGGCTGCTCAGGGGCACAAGCACCAAATGTGAACATCGGCTGGTCCAATGTCGGGAACTGGATTGGGTTTTGATGGAATGGCAATGCTTGTGAGCCGGGAGCTCCTGTAGGGGCGAATTCCTTCGCATCAACGTTGAGACTTGATGCTGAGTGTTTGGAACGGTGTCCGCTAACAAATGATCCGATACTCGGTTTTGACTCATGCCAGGGGATCTGGTGTGCGAGTGGCCCATTATTACCCCTGGGCGTTCCAGATAGGCTCGGATTCGTGTCGATATCCGAGCCCTCTTGAGCGGCATCTCCCGCATAATGTTCTCCATAGAACTGATTCAGGTGCTGGGGAAGGTGCTGAGCAGAGATATTATTGCCTGGCAGTGCCCAGCGAGACTGTAACAGTTCAGGTCCGCCGAAGTGGTTTTGCATTTTGTCATGGTCTCCGCCATCAAGCTCTCTTTCAATGGACTCTTCCAAGGGGTAATCAGGCGTAATCCGGTCGATACCCCTTTGAAGTGTCTCACTGAGATTGTGCCCACGGCTATGGCCACGGGGGGTAGGCTGTGCAATCTCAACTGTAGACGCATGGAAGTTTTCCGGATTCGGAGGAGTACGAAGCGGGCGAAGCTGGTCGTCCACAAACGGATCAGTCGCGCGTTGCTGAGTTTGTTTATCATATGCGTCCTTTGGCTGCCCGAATTGATCATTCCATCCCGCATGGAAAGCATTCGGATCAGTAATGGGGGAGACGGGTGACAGCATGGAAGACAGGCTGGAAAGGGTTCCGGGGATGGTCGATGCTGGACCGTTCTGACGCAGGTTGATAAAGCTTTGAGGCGTAAGTGAGCCCTGGGCAGGTGGAGTGGGCTGGAAAGGCAGGAATCCGGGAATAATCCCCTGGTCGACACCGTAGAACGGCGCCTGGATACCGAATTGCGATGGGGGAGATGCCAGAGATGCAATTCCGTTGCTCATAGCGGGACCCTGGGTAAGCTGTGGGGAGAACTGATTGGGTACTGACAGAGGGTTGCTAGCAGCTGACCCGGTTGGGATCGGTGGGGACGAGACCAGGCCGGGGAATGGAGTCATTGCGGGATTCAGTGCAGAAGCAGGTGAAGGGGACGCTTGGACATCATCGTCGCCTCCAAACACACCCAGCGCGCGTAGCTTCTCTTCTTGTAGGAAGTTGACATACTCGTCCCAAAGCGCTTTGTTGGGGAAACTGACAGTATAGTTCCCAGGGGTTATCTCATCCTGCAAATCCGCAAGCTCAGGATAAGACGGCCGACTGGCACCTCCCAGCAAAAGATTGAGAGGATTCTCCGGGGCACCGACGCTGAAGCCGCGAACATCATAACCTAGCTCTTCCCAGTGTTTCAAGCTCCGCTTGACATCTTCCGGGGTCAGGAGGCGATATCCGGACTCTTCTGTACCTCTCTTGTCGTGCAGAGGAAGGTCAATAATGCACCCCTTGCCGCGCCATGGTATCTTCTTCCTCTGTCTTTGAGGAGCTGGTTTTTGACTCTTGCTAGTATCAACTTCGGGTAAAGAACCAGGCTTCTCCAACGTCGACGGCTCCTTTTCGTCTACCGGAGGCGGTGGAAGTGGCTTTTCCACTGGTGACGGCAAATTAGGTTCCATTGCGGGAGAGGGTTGCGTCTCTTTTGTTTCAGACATGGTAGTTGGCGGCGGATCCTTGTCGTACGCGAAACCCCAAAAATCTTCTTGTCGAAGAGTATCGCCTCTCCGGTGAAGAGCCTCCGCGACCCTTGAACGGCTTCGTGATCCCTCGCGGCGCGTAGCCCTGCGGTTGACAAAGTCAGCTAGGGTTGGAGTCTTGAGTAAGTCTTGATCCCGGGACTCGTTTTCGAGACCAAGCCAATCGTCGGATAGGTCGTCGGCAAAGTGATTCTGAGCTGTAATGAAAGACGGAGCTTCACTACCAGAGTCGTCGCTCAACCAATTGCTTCGTTCAGTCCTCTGACGACCAGATATGTATTGATTGATCCAATCCTGTGTGAAATCCTGTATTGACTTCCCTCTATATTTGGCTTGGCGTCGCTTTGCGGGGGGATTGGGACCGTCGTCGACGGGCTCCTTTGCTGGGTCCTCCGACGCGTCGAGTTTCTGGAAAAAGCCGGGTCTGTTCGGTTCAAGTCCAAATTCTATAGAAACAGGAGAGCTGTCATCCGAGTCTCGATCGATACCACCGTGCTGACTCAATGACCACGACAGTCTCCGCGGACTTGGCGCAGCATACGGCGAGCCCCAGGCGGTTGTATAATAGATACTGCTCTCCGCCTTTTTATCCTCCGGAGATGTGGTAGATGACTCCGAGGGCCCGCGCAGCACCGGTAGGGCAGGGAGTGTTGATGACGGGCCAGGGGATCCAGCGGTCGAGCGACTCGACGCAGCCGGTGATGGAAAGGTCGACTGCAGGGGGGCTGACAAGTACGAAGCTTCACTGATGGTAGACGGGTTGGCGGGATGCGCCGAGGGCGACAACGCCGGGTTGGCGGGAGATACAAGCTGATCTCGATCTGGAGCCGGGAAAAGGCGATGATGGATTAGCTTCAGATCCATGGGATCCATGTAGGAAAATAAAGATAGCATCAAAAGACATGGTTGATGGCAGGGTTGTTGATGCCAGAAGTCTCCAGGTAACACATTGACGACGCACCTTCCGTGTCGGCTCTCGCAGCAAGCACTCGCTTGCTGCTATCCTTATTGTCCAGAATGTTGAAGCATGGAACTCAAGCCTCCGATATGTATCTTTCACTTCGTCGCCGATCTTCTCTCGCGAGACACCCACGCACCCTGGAAGACGCAAATGCAAACGCGAACGACTCTAGAGAAAGACGTGGGCAAGACAAGTCACCGACAGTTCGCGGGAAGATGCCGGGACTAGAGGCGGAGGGCGTTGTCAGGGGGAGGGGAAACGGGCGGATAAGATCTCGATAGCGAAGAGCGACAAGAGCGACAAGAGCGACAGAATAATGAACGACAAGATCACAGAAACCTAGGGTATGCGAAGAGCTTGAACATGGCGCACACGCGAAGGACAGCCGGATCAAGGTTGGGCGCTGGGAGAAAGAAGAAGATTGGCACTAGCAGTAGCAGTAGCAGTGTAGTAGTAGGTAGGGAAATTGTCTTATTTTTTTTTTCTTACCCTTTGACCACCTACTAAGTACCTAAGGTAGTAGTCTAGTATGATCGGGCTTGGGCGATCCATGTTACAACGGGCTAACAAAGACCAGCGTCACTCTCTCTTCATCCAAGACTAAGAGTCCAGGGTATTTTACTGTATCTTACTTTGCTAGAGGACTGATGGCAGCTACTACTACTATTCCTACTAGTACTAGTACTAGAGAAGCTGTACCTCCGAACCTACCTAAACGTATTAAAGCTGGCTAAGGTAATTGATGGGCCCTTGTCGAGTGTGGACAGTCCGACTCCGCCGAGACCTTTTCGACATCGTGGCACCTCACCGCCAATTGACGTAAACCTCGCCGACTGGAGTCTGTGCGCTTTGTTTCTCCAGAGATGACATCGAATCCGTCACATGGAGATAAATGGACTTGTTGACTTTCTAAACATCCAGGATATCGACCGTGGAAGACGTTCCCGAGGTCCCAAATTCACATGGTGGACCGTTGGAGCAACTTTCTCAATCGCCCAATGACGCTGAACCACAGAAGCAGCCTAAAGACGCGCCTGTCCTTGGTTCGTGTCTCCGGCTCAGGGGTAAATACCAAAAAATGCGCTACGAACCACGGTTCCGCCCACCTGCAGCCATTACCATAATACCGAACACTATGCTGCATGCATAAAGTCCAGGATGATGTAAGTTGCGCTTCACGACCTATATATGCAGTCGCCAAAAAAAGCAAAAGCAATGTCCCATTTGTGCATGTTAGGTATCTGTTACATTGGAGTAAATTCTAGAAAAGAGCGGCCCCTCGTGTATGTGCCCTCTACAGGAAAGATCCACATCTAGTTCGGGCAAGACATGTCGAACTTGGCCTTGCGCTTGTCGGTGAAGAGACCCCAGTGAGTCTCATCCATTGGCTGGCCGTTGTCGCCAATGCTGTCGGGCTTCCAGGTCTCGTCAAAGGCTTCAAAGTAGAAGACATCAACTCCCCAGGTAAGCAGGGCACAGACGGCGTTCTTGTAGTATTCCTTAGCATTTTGGGTGCCGGCCTTAGCAGCGTTGTAGTCGGATCCACCATCTACAGCAGTCGTCAGGATCGGACTCAGTTAGAATCAGGTAGAGAAACTTACCGGTAGGCCAGCCGGTCTCACCGTTTCCGAATCGAATGTTCTTCGCGTTGTCACCGGCAATCTGTTCAATACGGGTCTTCGCTTGCGCCATGTCATCGAAGTAAGTAGCCGTGGCGTTGTCAAGGGTCTGGCCCTGCCAATATGCAAATCCATTAACCAGGCTTTAGATGGTTAGCTACTGTACATCTGAGGCGTTTCCGTCGGCGGGTTGCTTACAAATAGGTAACGCCTCCCTGGATAATGGGATCCGCAGTGCCATCGGCGAACTTGTTCCAGCTGTCCACAGTGCCAACCTCAACGCTGGGGAATTCATTCTTGACCTGGTTGATACGCTTCAGGAGCTTCTGCGCGCTGATGTCGCCGCGGTAAAGGCATTCGGAACCGACGGTGATCGCGTGGATGACGTCTTCGTTTCCGGGGACACTCTCCTTGAGAGCGTCGAAGTCCTGCTTGAAGGACTCATCGTAGTCCGGCCTTGGAGGGAAAGCCGACGTTAGCACTGGACACGACGTGTGCACAAGTACTTTTGGAGCACAGGGAGAAATACCAGACGCCCAGCACAACCTTGAACCCCTTTGCCTTGGCAGCCGGGATGATGTTCTTTGCGGTGTCGCAGTTGCTTGCGGAGTATGTACGGACCAAGCTGGTCAGGTGCTTGATCGCATCGAAATCGGCCTTGTAGTCAGCGACGGATTTGCAGGTTGCGTCGGGGTTCTCATTTCCCAGGGCGAGGCCGAAAGTTCCTCGGGTAGCGAGAGCAGGCATAGCCGCCGCCAACAGAGAAACTATGGTAGCGACACGCATATTGGAGATATCCGCAGTACGGTGTATAGTCCGGTGGGCAAGAGGGGAGAAGAAGAATCCTGTCTTCCGGCTCGGTGGGTAAAGGTTAAGGAGAGACGGTCGGCTTCAAAGGCCTTCTTTCTTTTTCAACAAAGCAGTAATAAAAGAGAGACGGGCTCAGTACTATTCAACAATACCGAGATCAAAAGAATGACTGGAATTGAGTTAAGCTAAAGAGAGAAAGTCGTGATGTTGAAGAAAAGCACCTGGCCAACAAACAATTCAAATGTTGGATCAGGGAGAGAGAGAGACCGCCGACTCCTGGGCTGAAACAGACTAGGCCCAACTTGGTCGAGTCTCAGGCACAGGAGGCCCAGCTGCAGGTGCACCGCCAATTTTGAAGGGTCTCCAATTCTCCCGCCCTGGCACCCGTTTCTCCACTGCTTCCACTTTAATACTAATCTTGCGCTATTCTTGGAACCATGAACTATAAGTACCGGTACCTACACACTATGACCTTACACAATAATGTCCTTGACAACGGCCTGGACTCTCCTGGGTTTCTCCTTTCTTTCGGGATCCCTTAGCTCTTAATAACTGTTTTCGCTTGTGCAGGGGTAATGCTCCGACCAGTCAGGCTATTGAATCGGCTACTGATGCTCTCCCAGCGGTCCCTTTTCCAATCCGCAGCCACCTGGTGGAGAAGAAGAACTTCGTCAAGGGTAAACTCGTCGTCGATGTAGTACACCTTCTTGACTTTTGAGGTCCTAGAAATACTTTCCTCGTCATCATCCGTCCACTCCTGCCTGAGTCAGCCTCTCTCAAACATGTGAAATGGGAGACAAATAAGCGACTGACGGCTTCATCTTCCTCTTCCTCATCAGAGGAGGTACTGAATGACACATGACGCTCGCCTCTGTGTTGGTCTTGGTTAAAGTGGCAGCCATCGTCGAGATTTGTCGGCATCATACGCCCGACTTCGTGGAGTCTGCGCTTGCCCTCCTGAATATCGATCCAGCGCTTCTTAAGTTCTCCAACGGGCCTGTTGTCCAACACCGTTGAGATTCGGCTCCAGGGGACTTTGTAAGCTCTCAATTCTCGGAGTATCCTATCATCTTCAGTGGACCACGGGATCGAGCCTGTTACCAGTCAGAGAATGTCGAACTAACCCGGCATAACAATGATCCTCTCACAGATTGTGGTATGCGTGGGTATGTGTCGTGCGCTCGCTCTCATGACTTCCTGGTAGAGGCGTTAAGTATGCAGTCAGAACTGGCTTAGTAGTCCCCCGTGAAAAGAAGTCCTACCGGATAGCAGCCTGTACGCCCATACCCTGCAGCGTATGAGTGTGTCTCATCTCGGGTACATCCTTTCAGGAGCGACCTGAACGGCATGCGATAACGCTTGCCATCTGAAATGAGAATTGGCATGTTGTTAGGGACCCTGTTGGCAAGACAAAGGGATTCCAAAGGCGTAGTAGGATGCAGAGGACCCTGAAATATGGCTTATTGACAGCAATACAGTTTGAGCTCACCTAACTAGTAGTATGGCGGATTTATCTCGCCCTGACGGCGCATGGAGGTAAGTCGACCTGCACCTGCCACTCATCGCTCCTTCCGAAGATGGAAAAACGTGATAAGTACGTACCTTACGTACCTGGTACCTACCTTACCCATGTAAGTACCTACCTAAGGTACTAAGGTAAGTAGGCACCAGTACCTAGATACTTAGTTATGTACTTAGCTACCAGGAGCCACCTATCTAATCGACGTGGGAAGAACCTGAAGCTTCGGTGCTTTGGTAAACAGCTCCAGTTGTCCCGACACACCGTTCCCTTTGGCAGTCTCAATGTCAACCTGGACGTGACCTGGACCGTTTCATGATACTACTTAGTATTGTCTTCTGAAAGCTGTAACAAGGAGATTGAGCTTTGAGTCAAAACCAGGCTAGCCCTAGAGTATCCACCCAGTACTTCATCTTATAAGCACCTGCTTCTATATCTTATATTAGTCGACCAAGACTCCTAACCGTCCAAGCTCTCTGTTACTCCGAAGTATATAAGGTAAGGTAGCCAGCTGGAATTTTCCGATGACAGGAACGCTGCAGAAAAGAGCCCTCGCTTTCAATGGAACAGATCGCGGAACAGACTTTTAGCACAGACAGCACAAAGATCTCGAGACCATTGCATGTTATATCAAAATCTTAGATGTTTTGCTTGGTCAGGTGTATCTCGTCATGCGAGATGTGGTGGGTTCTACAAGAAAGCTTTGTTTCTTATCAGAGTATCGACAACGAGCCTCGATAGCGAGGAAGTAAGTGACACTCATAAGGGTTTCCAAAAAAAAAATATATATATATAAAGACAAACCATTTGATTGACCCCAACTGTGGATGGGAGTGATGTGTTGAGCTGGAGATTGGGAGTGTAGATGAAAGCTTGTTGTCGAGCGGCAATAAATGCCAAGTGGTCCGAGCGTCTTAATTCCTGGGTAACTGAGCGTCGGAGGAGAGACCACCTTGCGCGTCAATCCCGCTATTCGACCACCGCAAAGCGCCCTCAACCTCGAGGCTACACGATCTTCCCGCCGAGCTAATTCTACCCGGACAACCTCCTAAGTACGGATTTACAGGAGAAAAACGATAACCCGCCCACCATGCGCTTCCCCGCAGTCACCCTTTTGCTCGCCTCTCTGAGTTGGATCACCACCGTCACCGCACACAACATCCAGCTGCGTGCCCACTCGCGAGAATGCTTCCACGAGACTCTTCACAGGGATGACAGGATGACGGTCACCTTCCAGGTCGGCGACCGAGAATTCGGCGGCAGCGGGAATCTCGAGATTGATTTCTGGGTATGAGCGTGAATCCCGTTTCAACGGGGAAACCACTTTCACGGGGACCGCCTCTGATGGAGCCCCAATAGCTATGGTGCATGCTAACGGTGCCTTTTCTTTCCTTTCGTTCTACAGGTCGAAGATCCGCAACAGAACCGCCAGTATTTCAAACAAGCTGTCTCCTCCGAGGACTACTCCTTTACCGCACACACCGACGGCAAATACGTCTACTGCTTCAGCAACGAAGGCTGGACCTCGAACTCTAAGGAGGTTTCTTTCAATGTACACGGGATTGTCTACGTCCCTGAATCGGAATTGGCGCAGGATCCTCTGGAGACCGAAGGTAGGATACTAGTACTGGGACGGTGGCATTTCGTCTTCGACATACTAACGGTCTCATGATAGTGCGGCGACTCTTGGAGGCACTGGCCCAGGTCAAGGATGAGCAATCGTATATTGTCGTAAGAGAGCGCGTACACCGGAACACGGCCGAGAGCACGAACGCTCGAGTGAAGTGGTGGAGTATCTTCCAGCTTGCGGTGCTTATTGGCGAGGGTATTTTCCAGGTGTGGTGGTTGAAGAGGTTCTTCGAGGTAGATTCCGTCCATTCAGTCGTGCTACTTAGTTGCTAATACCTGTGAAGGTCAAGCGCGTTGTGTAAAAGTATACGTTTCATGAGCGACATTCCCGGGTTGGTCTTTGAGCGCGAGACAATGCTTTGCATGATTTATCCATATATCTATATCTTGAGTTCTATAATAGATTCGAGGCTGTCACGATCTACTTAAGCAAACGAGAATCAATTGATATTCGTTCTTTCACTCTCATAAATCCACTCCTCCGAAACATCGTGACGATCATGCATATCGTGCTGGAGGTTCAGCTGCCGGAAGCTTGAAGACACCACGGCAATATAGAGACTAAGAGACTATCCCAGTAAAACACTACCCCTGGGCGGTCTCAACTATAAAACATCCAAAGTCACTGCCCTCAAAACACGCCCCGTCAGACACATCTTCTAAGGCTAGTGGTTTTCTATAACATCCTGAGTAGTCTGGGCAGGAATACGATTTCGATTACATGGGGCTCTGAGGAGCTCAGGGCTCGGGAGTAGGGTAGGTATGGTTAGGATTACCACTAGTAGGAAGGGTAGTAATAGTAAACTCTGCGTGTTTAGGCTGTACTGGGGGAATTGGGACTGCCGTATCTTATTTTCTGCGAAGGCGGATGTATACCTAGGTATAGGTATATCTAGGTAAGCTACGGGCAGGCTTGGGAGTGCAGTGCAGGGCTTACTTCGTCGCGGGTGGCCCTTGGCCAAAGAACACCTAACTTAACTTACCTACCAGGCTAAGCTTTCCTATGTCCGTCTTTCCAAGTTCATGTGGACAGGTATCTATTTAGTTCCCGGAAGTTAAGTTATATTTCTCATATCTATATGCAATGAGTTTACTCGTCAGCTGGATGATCCCGTCAGCGCCAGGTAAGGCTTGAACTGTATTTGTATAAATTCCCGTCAGCTCTCAACAGTGTCTTCCGTCGCGGTGTATGAACAAGAGAAAAGAGCGCCACCAATCAAGGACCAAAAGCTCCAATTTTCCGCGGAAAACTTGATACATATATTTCAACTTCAAGTCGTCTAGCTCACATCGTCCGACCAGACAGGCAACTGGCAGATCCTCGTCGGTAGGAGGCCTGCAGGGGTTGGGGTTCCGGAGCACCGGCCCTTGAGATGGCTGATATAGATATAAATATTTCTAGAGTATCTCGTGGGCAAGATAGCAGTAGGTCGTTGCGAATAATGTCATGACCTGTTCCATTTGGCCTCAAAAATGATGGATTGTATCCTTTCTTTTGGGGAATGGACAGGCAACCATTTACTGCCGCACTGTTGGTTCTCTCCTGAGAGTGCGGAGTGTGTATGTGCAGTATGGCTGACGCTCTACGTCGAGGATATGCTCAGCTCACCCGCCACAGAAAAGCATGACAGGCATGTGGCTTGGTGCAGAAGAGACAACCATATGAACAGCGTATAGTAGTTGACCCGCCGTCGTGATAGTTGTTCCGCTACGTTGGCCGTGAGTAAATGCAAAGGGCTAGGACTCCGCCAAAGCTAGAAATAGTTACCTATAGCCCAGTCCTTGCTTAGCATGCTGGTCCCTGCTTCGATCAGGTGAAGTCTTGTCAAGGGAAATGCTCTACCACCCCTTTTGGTTTGAAAGAGCACTCATAAGGCTACCTATACTCGCGTGCCTTCTTTTGTTCTACCGTCACCTGCGGATCGAGGATTACTACCACCATCCCATCCCCTTGTTAGCTTTCCTGTAGTAAAACATCTTGCGTATGGCTTTTGCATTGTCGAATACGCTCCATGGTGTCAATTGATTTTGGCTCGATAATAAGAAACGTACAGCTGTCTTTCCCGATGCGACAGAAGTAAAAGCCACAGAGTCAGTGTGACCAGTCATTTAGGGCAAGACTTTCCAGCAAAAGAAAAGAAGAGACGCGAATGGTCGACCAAGTCCTCTCTTGAGGGTCTGGAACTATTTCGTCTATTGAGGAGACACCGGACGGAGTAAAGAGTAATCGGTCAGAGTTGTCGCTGCTCCTGCTTGTGGTGTCTCTGTCTGTCTTGATTCTAGCCATGTCCGTCAGTGGCCTTGTCTGTTCTCTTCAGTGGCATTTCTGACACCGCAGTGGCAGAAGTAGCTCCCCTCCTCCGTGTCGGCAGCCTTGGTACTGGCTTTCAAAAGGGCCAACCGGTCCGGCCAGTGTCGACCTCGTCAGAAATGGATCCAGGACTTTGCCCTTGAAGTGGTATATTAGTACCTCTGAAGATCAGTGTCTGGTTGGAGGGGACGGAATGGCACCAGGATTTGGGCATATCTGGACGACACAGCCTTCGCTGGGAAATGCTATCTTCAAAGTTATCTGGCGCTGAGCGATAGCATTGCCAGCATTGTTGATCCATAGGGCAGAGAGGAGATTTTTCAATTGCCGTCCGAGGCTGAAATCACATAAAGCATCCGGTGTGACCGAGGTTGGCTGGATTCTATTAAAAGGTGCAGGTAAGGTACTTGGAACCCAACTTAAGTATGCCATAGTGCCCATGTCGGGATTGGTATACGACGGAAATGACCAACGGGCGTTAGGGCTGAGATATCAACCATGGTGAATAGGACAGACACCATTTAACTAAAGCAGGTTCTTGTGGCATAACATTCTGGAGCCAGAAACTATTTTGGATACTTATATCGCCTTCTTTGCTGGCGCATAGGTCTCACGCGATTGCAACTGTAAGCTGGAACTCGTAGAATTCGACGAACCTTTCCACAGCCACTACGCTGTAAAGCAGGCAGTAACGACAAGTACCTACGAGTACCTAAAAGGCCTCAGGTACTAAGTACCTGGTTAGATGGGCTTCCGTCTATCTGCGCTTCCCATCTTCAGTCCGCTTGCCCTAGCTCCCCTGGGAAAGTCTCCCGACCAAAATTCATCGAAGACTCGGTGAGTTGTCAAAGCCTGCAATTGCTGCCATGAAACATTATTTGAGGGTCATTTCCCTAGCAAACTATTGCCGAGAGTGAAAATTGGCTGACGTGCAGCTGAAGTTCGACAGCTAATACTAGGTAGACTAGTAGCGCAAAGACCGCATGTTCTTGTTGACTAGAGAGTTCCTTGATAACCATGCGAACTGCTGCGTATGAAAAATTCGAGGTCGGCTTGCAAGAGGTCTGGTAGGAACATAGAAACGGCCGAACATAAAATGGCAAGAAAATAAAGAGCTGAGAGGAGACGAGAATGGCTTCCTTGGAAGATATGGTGGAACTCATTCTTTCGAGGATAGCTGAAAAGATGAAATGAATGAAAGACACTCGGTGAATCTCAGACGAAGCCCGATAAAAGAGAGAGACCTGATGGAATGAAAGATAGGAAGTTTTGGTTGAGGAATCTCTCTTGGGATGAGCTGGTTTATTCCCAGAGAAGACGTTTACAGGGTTCTGTGTAGGTAGGTATCTGCCGTCGTAGCTAGCTAAAGCCAGACAGGGGACCGCAATCACACAGCTACGTAACCCTAAGTTAGGTCATCCGACTCTGTGAGTTGCTGCCACTCTTCTGCGTTTCTTTAGGATAGCTCGGACTCTCGTAGCCGTTTCTCCTCCAGCTGTGGGCAGTGTTTCCCTGTTGGAGGACTGTACAAACGACAGAAATACATTCTCGGTCTGAGCTATGAGCTCTCTCGTACTTGGTACAAGTGTACCGTAGGCTGCGGAGCAGTTCGTCCTTGACTGATTGTCCAGCTCCGTGGCCAGAGCAGTTTGAAGACCGCGCAATGAAAAGGATGATAGGTTCAGTGTTGTCCGCCATGTTGGTTTCGTATGTCGTAGTAAACAAGGTGCGCGGCTGATTCAGAGAAGGGGACGGAAGGATTTGAGACCTCAAATAGCACCCCTGCCAACATGGAATCAAAGTTACTTATTGTGTCTAGTAGATTTCAGGAGCAGCTTATGCTCGAATGCGTTATTAATGTGGCCAAATTGATGGCTTTCTGCAACGGAAGGGGGATGGAAACATGCATCTTGTATGTTTTTAGTTACCTTGGGGGCAAAAAATGAGAAGGTGGTCAAGGTCCGCAAAGGGCGGGACAGCGTGCAAAAGTAGATGTAAGAAGGGGGTTCAGAGATGGGAGGAAGCGACCTTTTATAAACAGCTTAGGTAGTCCACAGTCACAGATTGAAGTCGGGGTAAGAAATGAACAATGTAGCGAAGAGTGCTTGTAACTACTAAATACATATAACATGGTTAAAGACCCTGTTAATATCCCCTTCATAACCCCGTACAATACACAGCACTAGAGAGTCTGGCTACTTAGCCCTGGGTGACCTGACTAATTCTATACTCGACAATAAGTGGCTTGCTCTTCTCGACGGTGAACCGTCCCTGTCCGACAAAGACGCGGTTTTCGAGCTCCTTGTAGCGCTCGTCTCCGGTCTGGATATGGTTAGTAAGAATCCATTTGGACTTAGGGTCAGCCAGCAGGTAACCTCACCTGGAAGGTAACGTGGGTGACTTGAAAAACAAGTTAGCAAATGCAGTACCTAGGACGAAAGTAGTACTCACAAGAGTTCCCCCACGGCGTTGACCCGTCCGCCGCGCTACCGGTGAAGACGGCCTGCTCCGCCTCGGTGAAATTGACAACACCGGTGTATTTCACATAGATAAGCTGGTGGATTGAGTTAGCAGGGAGAACTTACGGCTCTCTTACCCACAGAGTCCTGGGGGAAAAGAGCTTACCGCTTCGTCCTTGGTTCTGCGAGGGCTCCGTTAGCATCCATACATAGTCCGCAAGCCAAGAAAACGAGTGCATACTTGACGACTCCGTGAGCGTTCAATCGCAGATGTTTGCCGTCTGCATCAGCGTGGATGTAGTCATTCCCGACGCCTACAAACTCGGCGTCCAGAGCCGGGGAGAATCCCTCGGCGCTCTTTAGGGTGCCTCCGGGGACCATGGGCTTGACTGGTGGATTAGATTCGCTCCAGCCTGGGAAGCGGGCCTGTGAAGACTCACGATGATCTGAAAGTTGGTGTTTCGAGACCCGCTGCCTGGTAATACAGTCAGTGGTTGGACATAGGTATGGCTGTAGTATTGTAGGGGTGTAGGGCAAGCTGACCAACTGCATACGGGGGATCGACGGCCACCTGTGCCTGGTGAGTAAGCTACATTAAGAAGGATGGGGAGGTGAGATACCTTCATGGTGAAAGCAGGCTGGGTTTTGGGATATTCCGACATGGTGTTGATGTAGATTGCTGTGAGCAGTGTTTCTACTGAGAGGAGATGTAGATGGTCGTGGTGGTGGTGATTCCAATTTTAATGGAGGTCTTACCGTCAGTCAATCAACCCCGCACTGGGAGGGGCCGATGACACGATCACCTCAAGTCTGGAAACGTGGTGATGCTCTGGTCTCCACAAACTTGGCTCTGGTCTACACTTGACCTTAAGTCTATCTATTCTACAAAAGGTGGCTAAAAGAATGATTCTGCAGGCGTTGAATTTCTCGGAGAACCCTCATACAGAGTCACGCCCTGCTATACCAGTACGCCGAACTCTCGGAAAGCTGGAGAAATGGCTTTTAGGAGCTTCCAGGTACGTGGTCAACATCCTTTCTCTCAGACTTGGTTGACACCTCCATGAAATAGCACTAGATCAATAGTCTGAGAGCTCTGGTGCGACCAGGTGGCCTGAAGAGTCTCTGCCAGGTCTTATGGAACCTTCAAGTCGATCCAGTCTATTCCCGAGCGGGAAATCTGATACCCTGATAAAAAGCATTCGGCTGTCGAGGATGACGAACTCCGGAGTCCGAACTCTTGCAAGAATGTGCCAACCCTTGGCCGAAGCCGAATCGCAGTGCTGGGGGCTCGGTTGGCCTTCCCCAAGGTCCTTCCAGCCCAACCGTTTTGCGACCAACGAGCGGTCAGCACCCAGCAGATCTTCTCCAGTTGGCGAATCGATCGAGCACGCGTGCTTGGAGCAAGGGACAGGCTGAAGAATTTTAATAAGAGTCGCATATCACATCAGTACTAATGAGAACAGGGTGTCAGTGCTTGGGTACTATGGGCATTATTCTTCTTCTTCTTCAAGGTTGTTGGGTACTGGAGTAGAGCTATCGCTGCCTTAAGATCAGTCGTGACTGACGCTATCCCCAATTGGGCCATCCCAAGGCAGTGACGTCTTCATCCAATTTCCCAAGCTCAACTTAACTTGAGATTTACTTATTGCTCTCCATTGCGGTGCTTGATCGCCATTCTACCGCTCCTTTTCTTGCCACCCGCATCGACGGGGACATCTCCGCTTTGCTGAGATACCAATGAATCTACGTCGCTTCATCTGCGCTCTCGGACTTGTTGCCTGCGTCCCTGCCATACCTATCAGCGAACAACAGGTCTTGAGTGACCTAGACAGGCAGAAAGGCCGAGCAGAGTCCACAAGACAGCTTTCTGGGCGTTTTCTTCATATAACAGGTACTTCCCGTCTTTCGGCTTTTCTTCTTCTTCTTCTATCAGAGCACTGCTAACCGCACCAGACTTTCATTTAGATACCCACTACGAACCCGGGACGTCTGTCCGTAAAGCATGTCACCGCGGTAAAGGAGGGACGGGGTCCATAGGGGCGGAGGGTACAGACTGTGACTCTCCGTCTGCCCTAATCAACGAGACTTTCCGGTGGATAGAGAAGAACCTGAAGGACAAAATCGACTTTGTGCTATGGACTGGAGACTCCGCTCGACACGACAATGACGAAAAAATCCCCCGATCACCCGCCGAAATTATAGACTTGAATGAGATCCTGGCGAACAAGTTTATCGATGTCTTCGAGGACAGTGACGCCCTTCGGGGCCTTTCCATTCCCATCATTCCCACCATCGGTAACAACGATATCATGCCGCATAATATTTTCAAGCAAGGCCCGAATCGATGGACACGGAGATTTACCGAAGTCTGGGCCAAGTTCATCCCCGAGCACGAGCGGCACACATTTGAAGAGGGCGGGTGGTTCTCGGCCGATCTGATACCGAACAAGCTTGCTGCCATTAGTTTGAACACGATGTACTTCTACGAGTCTAACTCCGCCGTGGACGGCTGTGCGGCGAAATCCGAACCGGGATTCGAGCACATGGAATGGCTCCGTATACAACTTGAACAGCTGAGGCAGCGCGATATGAAAGCTATACTTATTGGCCATGTGCCGCCTGCAAGAGCCGGATCCAAGCGTAACTGGGACGAAAGCTGTTGGCAGAAATACACCTTGTTCCTCAACCGCTTCCGAGATGTCGTCGTGGGTAGCGTCTATGGTCACATGAATATCGACCATTTCATGTTACAGGACAGCCGTAACGTGGACATCATCGCCGCCGGAGAGTCCACGCCAAACGAACCGGATCTCGTCGTGCAATCTCGCTCTAACTATTTGTCTAGATTGAGGAAAGAATGGGCTGGAATGCCAACTCCGCCGGATGATATGTCTTCCAAATTCTTCTTCTCCGACGACGGGAGTCCAGAGACACAGGACGATGATGTTGACATTTCGGCCGAGGCGCTGGGGAAGAAGGAGCGGCGGTTCTTGAGGAAGATCGGCGGCCCTTGGGCAGAGCGGTATAGCGTCTCGCTCGTTTCCCCCAGCGTCGTCCCGAATTACTTTCCGACATTGCGGGTTATTGAATACAACGTCACTGGCTTGGAAGGCGCAACAACGTGGGCCGACTCTCCGGATAGCAATGACTTCGAGTCATCCCTCTCGGACGCGGAGGACGCGAAAGATATCGAGGATATCGACACCTCCGATGAGGTTGACCAACAGGGAAAGAAAAAGAAGAAGAAGGGTAAAAAGAAGAAGAAGACGAAGAAGCCGCATTTCAAAATACCTGACCATCCGTCACCAACTTCTCCACCAGGTCCCGCATACTCGAACCAGGCACTGACATGGTTAAGCTACACCCAATACTATGCCAACCTCACAATGATATACGACCAGGCGCCAGACACGCTTCAGTTGACTGCTGGTCCTCACACGACCGTCGGCGAGCACGAAGCCGAGCACCCAGACCTGTATCAAATTGAATACGACACCAAAGACGACGATATCTACAGGATGGAAGATCTCACTGTGCGCAGCTACTTCAAGCTCGCGAAGCGGATTTCAAACAAGAACCCGAAGAAAGGAGACATGATGGCGGAGCAACTCAAGGCATCCGATCCCGACGACGACGAAGTTTCAGAGGCGGCGAAGAAGAGAAGGAAAAAGAGAAGACACAAGAACCGTGTCTGGAGGACATTCTTAGAGAGAGCCTTTGTTGGATTTCTCTCCGACGACGAACTTGACGACATTCTAAAATAAGCCGGCTTGCGTTTTTATTCCCCATTTACTTGCTTAGCGGTTTCAAGCCATTTACTCTCTGGAGATTGTAATGTATGATATATTTTCTTCCTTCGGCTTGACTTGTATGTATATATATGTATAGAATTGTTCGTGGTTATACCTTTGGACTTTTTGGCGACACGGTTCACTGCTTCCACACTTGGTGTACAGCGCCTGGATGACGGATACTAAGACGGAATCACTTCATAGGTACCTTACCTGGCCAGCTCCTATAATTAGCTCACAGTCACCCACCTGGATTCATGTGAGGCTCAGTTCCCGTGTCTGACGGGCTAAAAATGGCCTCCGCATTGGCGGTCAGGACCCAAGACTCAGGAGAGAGGCGTCGTCGACTTTCTCCAAACACCAAGCACGAAGGATCGAGATCAAGGTCAAGATAGCAAAGACTACTCCAAGAATCCGGTTGTCTTTGCGAAGTCGACCAGTCCCCCGGATCCAGGCCGAGACTGCTGTCGAGTATTCTGATTTGCTGCTTTTCCCCGCGATGCCACGCTGGCAACCGGACGGGAATGAACGGGATTGGGATCTGACTCTGGGCTGCCAGCTGTCACTCGCTTTGCATTCCGTCCCGGTGCGCGGAACTGCCGCCTAAAAGAACTGAAGAAGCGCGCTGGACCCCTTACAACGTTTGCGAGAACTATTTTGCAGCAGCAGCCGTCATTAGAGTACACGACGATGATAGACTCGCGGAAAATTCTTCTCCTGCATGGCGGTGTTATCCACCACGATGGGGCTACTTGTCATGCCGGGAACTGATGGTCCACTCGCCTGGTCCTATCGTGTCTCTGCGGCCTGGTTAGTGTCTCTGCAAGGCCGAACGAGAATCTGCAGTTGGGCTTTGACACGTATCAAGCTAAAGGGTTGATGCGTTGTCCGTCCACTCCCTCTCCCGCCTCAAATCTCCTGCTTGGACTACTAGAATGACATGGCCAAGGGGTTTGTCGCTTGCCACTTTGCTGTTAAGGCTGTAGCTCTTGCCATGATGATGATGATTCTGGTTATGACGATGACGAGATCCCTATGACGCCGGCACCCGATCACTGCTCTTCCTACGCTTCATCATTGGGGTGAAGAAGAAGCCTCACTAACAAACCGGTGCCTCAATCTCCAAGATTCGATTTCCACAACGTCAGCGCATCGGAACTTAAGCCGCCTCAGACTAACCAAGAAATTCCTTCGGCGCAGAGAACTTTCCTTGCATTGCCATTATTATTTTTCTCTTTGCGCCTTGAGCATCATCCACCGAACCCACTGCTCATCAATTGTGGCTGATGTTCGTCCTTTTCTCGGGGCCAGCGCCTGCTTGACCGGCTAACCAGCGCCACTCGGCAGCTTGACAGTCTCAACCCGTGTCTTTTTAAACCCCAGATTTGTTGATAATACCGGCTTGATCTTGCTGCTAGGGCTAGGTCGTGATTGTCAGTCCTGCCAGCACATTGCTGGCAAAGAAGCACAGGCGACTTTAATTCCGCCTCGCCGCCTGAAGTTGCACACGATGAAGCAACGTTGTCAGCGACTCTAACCACCCGCCGTCGACAGCAAATTCCTCTTTTCTATGCTGTTCGCTATCGTCTTCTGCCTGTTTCTAGTCCAATCCCTCTCTTTACCTACGTTTACCGAGTCTCGGTCATCTCTGCTGTGATCCTTGCAGTATTCTAAGTACACCCGAGCATATTCTCGAGGCCCGAGTTGCACAGCCCGAGATTCGAGGAGCACAGACCATAGGATTTTCGAGACAGCGACATATTTCTTTTTTCTTTCTATTTTCCTCTGCTTCCGGATTTCTTTACCTCTCTGCAGGGATCGTTCATCTTGGCAAGCTCATTCGGAGGCTCAATTGCGTTGATACTTACCTGTAACATCTTCATTTTCTACAAAAGTCTGGTAGGTCCTTGCCTGGCAGCCTCAATATTGGCCTTCATTTGCAGCGTCTGGCCCGAATCCGAATCAGGAGCTTGAAGAGCACACGGTAGACCAGGCGCAGACGCCCATAGCGGAAGTGACTGCTATTATCCACGCAGCATTTACCCCTGATTGCAAACATAAGCGAATGGAATCTCTACTCTCTTGTTTCTAAGCGCTGGACCTGAGCATGGAAAGTCTTATCCTTTAGAACTGGACCGATCTTGTTCTTTTCCTTTTTCCTTTTGTCCCTGTTTGTGCGCGCTTCCAGGTAAGCTCCCTCACTTTGTGGTGGTCCATTTTTCTGTTTACATGCACGTTGTTTGACCAGCTTGGGGCGTTCACTTCTCGGAGATGCATTGTCGCAATCACAGCATTTACACACCCTCCCACCTCCAATCCTTGCGGTGTATACTCTTAGCTTTTGTTATACCCCGTGAATGCTGTTGCGTCTCTGCTAGCTACTGCCATGGCTCCATTGACACTCGAAGAGGCTAATGCGTTCGGATGCCTTCCGACTATAGGTACGGCACCTCTCGCCTTTTGGATGGCTTCGTCCGAGGTAGACCAGAAGGCCCTGGGCAATTTTGCCGCCATGACAGGGCTAGAAAACCCATTTCTGTCAGCAGTCCTATATAAAATCCTGGGCCTATCCGTCATGCTCTCTACCAAACTCATCCGCGCGCGCCGATTAAGGCGGCTGGACCCTACCCGAGAAACCAAGTCTCTACAGCTGTACTACCATATCCTCTGGCTCTCGCGCGAGGGCCTGCTCATGCTCGAGGAATTCGTCCTTCCGATGGTGGAGGGTTACATCGAGTTAAAGATTCTAGCATATAAGCTCCGCGCCTCCTTCTACCATATCTTCGTCTTGTTCCATAATCAGCCTACCGTGCATTCACCGGGGATCAGGAGCCTCTCCAGCAACGCGACGGTCTCTAGCGAGGCCCCGGATGCGGATTCATCATCAAAACAAGACCGAGACCAAAGCTCCCGGCTATCCTTCTATGGGAAGCCCGAAGTCCTCTCCGTACCTATCCCCAATCCCCCCGGCATTGGTGGCGGCAGTGGCGCCTCGGAGACCTTCCCACACAGGAGAAAGGGTCCCCAGGCTCCACCCCCAGGCCTAGCCCCGGTCCAACCCCCAACTCGCGCATTATCCTCTTTCCTCCTCCCAGTCCTCGACTACACCCCCACAGCAACAGCCTGCTTCAACCACGCCTCCTTCCTCGCCGAACGCTCCCTCGCCGGCTCGCATCCGCTCCGCCTCTCCGTCAAGCTCGAATACGCAGCCTATATCTACGATTGCCTGCACGACCCCCACGCTAGCCGCAAGATTGCCAAGCAGGCCATCGCGGACGTCTACAACGCCCAAGAAGGCATGGACGACGAGAGTTTTGAGGATGCCGCGGAGATTGTCCGACTGCTAGGGAAGATCGTCAAGCGTTGCGCGAATGTACAGAAGAGCGGTAGTAATAGTCACAGCTTGAGTCACGGGGGCAGCACTACGGGCAGTGCCAGCGTAACCCCGCGAGCGGAGAGTTCGCGCAGTGAGGGCAATCGCACACCAACGAAGGGGAAAACAGCGTCTCCGCGGACGGCAGCGACGACACCGCTGCCTCCCGGGACTTCACCCAGGACGCCGAAGCCTATATCGATACGGGGCGGGTACCAAGGGTCGCCCGTTGCTGTTCCGAATCCGACTATGGTGAATCCGATTTGAAGGGGGTGATTCTATACCTCGTTATCTATGAGAATTAATGTACAGTTTGCCGCTGCAACTCGACAGTTTTTGGTACCACAGGCCACGTTTATCTATATGGAGTCGATTATTCATGTTCGGGGGTCCCTATCTGACGATATCGAGCCGAGCGAGTTTTGATTTCCTGCCAGCCTTTGCATCTGGGACCCGTGCAGGATTCTCTGACATCCTTTCTGATTCGTTTTCGATGGTCCATCCCTGCCGTTGTGTCATATTCTAGTACTGGCGGCCTCGTCATCTTCAGTTCAATGTATCTAACTTTTTTCTTTTCTTATAACTGACTGGGCGGATATTTGTCCCGTTGATATGGAGGGTCGTCCTCGAACACGAACCGTTGGATAGTCGTCTAGCTTTACATGCCAATTGTGTACACCATACCTACTCAGTAATACTGCCAGCTACAGGAGGATCGAGTGACAAGACGGGCCCTACTTAGTAGCTTCCTGCCCCTGTTATCATGCTGGCAAGTGAAGGGGGGATTCACAGTCACTAAGGTAATGTTGTGCGACCGCACACGACCCGGTGCCCTCAAGGATCCCCTAGCTATCGTGCGATGAGAGGCAAAAGTCTCCATTAGCATCTCCGAGCCTCAAGCGCCGGGAAGGAATCAGCAAGAACGTCAACGTAAACTGGGAAGCAACGCTATGGCTTCAGGCTCGCCATGTTGCTATCGATGATTCTCGTCGTTGTGGAGTCCAGTCTCTATGAGCCTATCCCCTGGACTGAGTCATCTGGGGAGTACATGATTGAGCTCGATAGACCCTCTATTCCTATCGGGATAACCTTGCCTGCTGCCCAATATATCAAACGCACACAAACCTACGCAGCCGAGTACACATTTGGCCGGACACCAGCGTGACGGACAGTCGATATTTCACCCGGGCCCATTCCTGGTCATCGCTTTTGCCACTAGCAGTTCGCCTGCAGCCCTGATCTCGGATCGGAAGATGAATAGCTCAAAGGAGAAATTCGTACCCAGCCGTTGCAGCTAAAGGCTTTCCATTATATACTGTACTTTGTTTGCCTCCGTCTGTAAATCATATTTTTCTGTGCTAGGGTTACAGTCCTTTAAGAAGCAGCATGTAGGATTATGGCCTGAGGCAGAATCCGACCCCCAAGGAAGAAACTTTGGAGAGGCTCGCGATCATCTGGGGAAGACAAAAAAAGAACGCCTTGGCTGCAGAATGTGAAGGATGCAGCCAATAACTCCGTACCAATTCTGCGAAATTCTTGGGGATACGTAATTCCTTTCTTGGCTGCTGCAGGCTTATCGTCCGGTTGAAGTAGTCAAGGCGTCTCGAGGCAGAGCCTTGGATGGCTTGGAATCTTCCGGAGGTCTTAGTCTTCTACGTCATTTGGTAGTGCTTCCACGCAATTTTTCTGCGACTGTAACCTCCACCCCTCTTTGCCAAACTGCCCACCCTCGTCCAGCTTAGGAGCAACGGGAGCAACTCTGGGATAGACAACTTCGATTCGATGAGGTGGCTTTCAAGGTCAAATTCCTCCCGCCCTCGAACCGTACGTACCCTCTCGCTGTGAAAACACCGCCGGATCCACCGATCGAACCCGTCTCTCCAATTCAGAATTCGAAGGAGACTATCCTGCAAATCGAAGCGAATTATTGTCAATAACCGGTGGCAGAATCGAGAGACGCATTGAGGCTAGGAAAACAAAATTGAGACCGAGTTGGAGGGAGGAAAGAAGCATATCTACGGACATAAAGGAGACAACGCCGATCGCACCATTTACGACGCCGTCCCTCCCCCTGCACGAACAACTTCCCTCCGGCGATGAAGCCGTCTGTCCTGGAACCGCAATTCAAGCAAGTAGGAATTCTGTCGGTCGCGACGTCGTTCATGCAAATCGAGGCCCTCGCATCAGGCTTCTGAGCGAGGATCATGCGGTCGGGCTTGCGAAAACCAGGCACTGTCTCGCTTCTTGCCTTGTTGATCTTCGCTCTCCTGACTCTGGTGCCGACTGTCGCAAAGGACTGGGAGCTCAACAGCTTTGATCTGGGGTATCTCGGCCCTCCCCGCTCTGGCAGCCGACGTATGTGATCCATTCATGCACTCCCCTTGCTTTCAACGGTCCATGCGGCCCACTGGCGTGAGTGGAGTGACACTGACCAGCTTTGACAGATTCTTCGCCCCGCGTTAAGAATGCTATTATTGAATCCCAGCCGCGAGTATCGATAACCGAGAGCCACTGCAAGTCGTGGCTGCTCCGCGAGTTTTATCCATTTTGCAGTGGTCACGATGCACACCCACCCGACACCTCTCTCAAAACGCCCCCTCGAAGTTCGTATGAAGCCGGTGTTTCGCCGGAAAAGGAGTTTGTCACTCAGTCCGCCGAGAAGGAGCCATCAAGCATCACGCGAGGGGTCAGCGCGTTCAAAGACTTCGTCATCAAGCGCTGGGACGATCAGCAGACGATTCGACCTCTCCCTCCTCGATATGAATCAGGCTCCGACGAACTACCTGCGCATCCTACCTTAACCCCCGCTGACCGACTGGGTACTCCAACACTCGATGGCCCGGAGTTCTTATCAACGCCGTGTAATAATCTCGATGCAACGTTGCTAGAGAACGTTCCCGGAGACGATTCTTTATTGCACCGGGTTCCCTCATTTCTACACGAAACATGGCAGCAGGTCTGCCATACTGGGGGTCACTATTTTGAGAGTTTTACTACACGATCGCCGCCCAATATCCATCCAGAACCTTTAGCGTCTGAATCCCTTGGTGTGGTCGATGCGCGGACACATTCTGATCACTCACAAACTGATGAACGACCACAATCCGAACGGGAGCGCGGTAAAGGGCGTCTTTCAGATGGCGACTCTACCCTGCCAAATATACCCTTGGACCTGGAGAATACGGTCCCTGTACCCACCCTATCACCTGATCCTGGAACGACTGCTGGCCAGTACGCGGGAACCGAACTGAGGGCAAATCCAATGCATATGCGCGGGAGTACCATGGCTGTTGTGGTCGGTCTAGCAGTTGGGGTTATATGGTTTTGACGCCCGCGTCCCATTCCATGACGAGACACGATATCTCCGTTGACGGATGCGCAGGCCGTTCCCTTTGCATTCAATCATGCATGAATCACGAGGATTCTATGGACGGAGAAACTGTACCACATTATTGCCGACCCCAAACACTAACTTACCAAATGAAACAACCCCTTGTTGACTTATTCTGGGCTGGCTGGCTGGCGTTTTTATCCTGGCGGTATTGTATATGGACTGGTCGGCGTTGATATCTACCGAGTTTATTGCTTTCTAGGGCTTGGATGGAAGCCATGATCATGTTCTTGACGGGGATTGGATTAATAGAGATAGATACCTACCTAATACTGAGCTTTAATAGTACCAATGTCTATTGAGTTGAACTCCTGGTATAATCGCTGCCAAGACCCGGTCTCCCCAACAGACAGTCACCGCTTTAGGTAATCAAATCTGATCTGATAAGATCAGAGAGCTTCACGTGATGATCTTCGGACAATCTCCACCTTCAGTCACCAAGGGGTTGCAAATTTAGGATTGTTCTATTCCCCTGGACCCAATCTTCTAGGATTGCTTGTCTGAACTCAGTTTTGAGCCCGTTCAGAGGTCCGGTCAAGATGGAGGACAGTCATTTCCGCCACAGTCCCTCGCACCATCCATCGCCGTTTCAGTCCCACACCCGCGATCACCTGCATCCTATTCCTGTCACTGAGGGAACTACAACCGCCCTTGAGGAACCAATCGTCCATCACCGCAACAGCACTTATGATGAGGAAGGTCAACCGCCCCCGCGCTATACGGAAGAAAATGATCCTTTTCAGCTCGCATCAAAATTGAAGACGGAAGAGGAGATCCGCGCTATGCACCCGCAAGCCAACATCTCACGGAAACGCCATGGTCATGCCGCTTCCACGCCGGTCTCACAACAGGTCGGCTCCTCCGGCCCGCCTTCCAGGCCATCAACCCTTGAACGACTCGGAAGCTCCTCGGCACGGAAGCAACTGCAGGGGTTCTATCACGCGCAGAATGAGAACATCGAGCGCATGCTTAAGCCCGTCGAGGAGCACCGTCGCGACGCGCGCGAGCTCAACGCCAACAATCAGCTGAAATACAAGATCGCCATTTACGGCAGTTTCGGCGCAAACATCTGTCTCTCCATCCTACAGCTGTACGGAGCTATCGCGTCCGGCTCTCTCTCGCTTTTCACCACCATGGCGGATTCCGTTTTCGATCCTCTATCTAACTTGACTCTGTTGCTTTGCAACAAAACGGTCAACCGGGTCGACCCTCGTAAATTTCCCGCGGGAAAGGCGCGTATTGAGACGGCCGGGAATATCTGCTTCTGTTTCCTCATGACCGCGGTCTCCATCCTACTCATCGCCTTCTCCATCCGGGAACTCAGTGCCGGCTCCGAGAGCGAAACGGGCGATTTCCACCTGCCGTCCGTCATTGCGGTCGTTGTTGCATTCTGTACCAAGTTCGCTTTGTTCGTGTACTGCTTCGCGCTGCGCCACCAGGTTTCCCAGATTCGGATTCTCTGGGAGGACCATCGGAATGATCTCCTCATCAACGGCTTTGGTATTCTTACCTCCGTTGGTGGTAGTAAGCTCCGGTGGTGGATTGACCCGATGGGCGCTATCATCCTCTCTGTTCTCATCAGCTGTCTCTGGCTCCATACTGCCTATCATGAGTTCCAGCTCTTGATTGGTGTCACTGCTGACACCAAGATGCAGCAGTTGATTACTTATATCTGTATGTCCCCGGCTTCTGTTGTCTATTTCGTCTGCTAATAAGTGAAAAGCGATGACTCACTCTCCGTTCATCACCGCCATTGATACCGTCCGCGCGTATACCTCTGGCCCTCGTCTCGTCGTCGAGGTTGACATCGTCATGGACCCGGAAGACTCACTGCGCGCTACTCATGACGTTGCCGAAGAGTTGCAATTCAAGCTCGAGTCTCTACCGGATGTTGAGCGCGCCTATGTCCATGTCGACTATGAGACGACCCATAAGCCGGAGCATTTCCTCAAGAAGGAACTTTAAGTTTTGGACCCTTAATGGTATTAGTGGTTGGCCACGAACATCAGTACGGACTGCAATAGCGGGCTTCTTACGTCTCCAATGCCTGAGAAGACACGAACGGCTGTGGGGAGGGGCCCCGAAACAGACTCAGTGGGCGATCAGCTGCATATACCTAGCATATACACGTCTGAGTCAGTGCTCTTGCATACCAGCCAATAGACACATAATCGCCGCTCCATCATCTTCTTTCTATGATATATTATTTCACCGCTAACATCGACCGCTAACTATCTACGTCTCAGAGTCGAAGCTCGGTCGAGATATAGACGTAGTCAGTACCGTTGCCACTTGCAAGTCAGATGGATATTGCTTTCTGCGCTGTCGGGTCTCAGTGGACCATTGACCTGCCTGACTTGTCATCGTCTTGAGGCTTGAGATGAGTTTGCTTCATGCATTGTCATTATGAGGACCCTCCAGGGCGTTCCCCCAAGCTGCAGGCATCAACAGCCAAACGCTGACGTGCCCAACACGAGGAAGTATGTATGCTCTTACTGCATACGAACGATGGCAAGGCCTTGAGGAGATAAAAAGATAGTTGCCTCAGGCACTAATTTGGTATACTTTGATGGTTACGGCATTCCAGGACTGGGCTGCGACCGCCCTAACAGCTGAGCTTCCCAGCAAATAACGCAAGAAACTATAGAAAGAAAATCAGCCAACCAGATAAACAGGGATACATGGTCAGGAAGTTTGTGTGTGACAGTGAAATAATAGCAGCTTTGAACAATTGGTAGAAATGCGGTACAGATCAGGTGACGCCGGCATCCGACTGCCTGCCACAACAGACCACCGTAAGCTGACCACCCTTCTCACCCCATTAAGATTCTCCGGATTCTGTTCCATTGCTCACTCATCGTCCGTTACATTTAAAAAGCCTCTATTCCGCTTATGCCCATCTCCAGACGACATGTAGCAGCTCTGCTCCCTTCAATGCAACAACAATGCCGCTCTCCTTATCCGTCCCCGGTTTCCGATCCAGCACGACCTCCTCCTCCCCGCTCCCACCTCGAGGTGGCAGTGGCAGCTACTCGTCCACCCTAAGCGAGGCCCTCCGCAACAACCCCTTCGGAATTGCGTCGCAGCCCCGACCCCGCACCCCCCTGGGCCCCACTCTTGAAGACGAGCAGCGAGAGCAGGAAGAGCTCAACGCCGCCCTGGAAGCCCTGGTGCTGATTTTCCCGGACGTCAAAATCGAAGTCTTCCGCGAGCTACTGGTTCGATTTGACGGGAATAGCCGACTGCATGTCTGCGTCGAGCAGCTGTTGCGTCATAAGGATAAATGGGTTGCGGGGCGATGGAATATCCCGACAGGCGCGGCGGGCAGTGAAGGTGGTGCTGCTGCGGCAGCGCCTACCGATATCGGTACACCTTCCAATGACAATGGCGGGTCTCTTGTTCCACCGGAGGAGAGATTCAGGACGGAGGCTTACAAGGCGGCCGTGAAGGGGGTTCTGATGAAGGAGTTCGGTGGGCTGAGTCGGAGTACCGTGGATGCGGTGCTGGCGGAAGTTAATTTCTGCTATCTCCGCGCGAGGCCGATTCTGCAGGATCTTTCGAGGAAGACGTGGCGGGCGACGTTCAACAGTATTCTTCCTTCGTTTAGGCGCAAGAAGGATAAGGAGGATGGGCATCCGCTGGTGCAGTGGCAGCGAGGGGCGGATGGGGATTCGGAGCCTCGGTTGAAGGAGACGGGGTGTGAGGAGTTGGATAATGAGCTGCAGGAGACGTTGGTGGTGCCGTTGATTCGCATGCGGAAGGAGGAGCGGGTTCGACAGGATCTGAAGTATGCCGAGGAGTTGAATGAGAAGGAAGCTGAGGCCGCTGGCGCCTTGTATGAGTGCGAGTGTTGTTTTACGGATGTAACGTTTGAGCAGATTTCGACGTGCTCAGATAACATGCATGTCATTTGCTTCAACTGCATTCGCCATACCGTCCACCAGGCGCTCTTTGGCCAGGGCTGGAGTACGTCGGTCGATGTTGAGAGATCTACGTTGAAGTGTATAGCGCCATCTAATCAAGGCTGCGACGGGATCTTGAGCGCCGCGATAGTCAAGCGAGCCATTCTTCTCGACAAGGCGGGCCTCGAGACATACTCCAAGTTTGAAAACAGACTCGCCTCCGACGCACTTCTCCGGTCCCAATTCAAGCTCATCCGCTGCCCCTTTTGTTCCTACGCTGAGGTTGACCCTGTCTATCACCCGCCAGCAAAGGGAATCACCTGGCGTTTCCGCCGTGACGGTCTCATCTCCACCATCCTCACCATGATAATCCTGCTCGACGCAATGCCCTTCCTCCTGTTGATCATGGCAATCCTCTACATCATGAACCCATCAGCCGTCTCCACTCTTCTCAACACCTCCCTGACAAACCTCTGCCTCAAAGCCCGCATGAAGAAATTCACTTGCGCAAACCTCGCCTGCCGCCGCTCAAGCTGCATAACCTGTCAAAAACCCTGGCGCGATCCCCACGTCTGCCACGAACCCTTACTCATGGACCTCCGCGCAACCGTCGAGGCCGCACGCACTGCCGCGATCAAACGCACCTGCCCGCGCTGCGGCCTCTCCTTCGTCAAATCCTCCGGCTGCAACAAACTCACCTGCACTTGCGGTTACTCCATGTGCTACCTCTGCCGCAAAGCTCTCGGTCCGCCACTGAAATCCACCAACGCCGCACGTCGCCGCCGTCGCCAGGAAAACATCAACCCCCTAGGCCGACCTGACGCACCCCTCCTCGGCTTCCGAATACCAGACCCCAATCCGGGCCAACTTCCCAACGACCCCGACGGCGAGGAGGCCGACGAAGAAGAGGAAGAAGCCGAAGGCTACCGCCACTTCTGCGAACACTTCCGGGTCACCCCGGGCGCGCGCTGCACAATCTGCACCAAATGCGAACTGTACCAAGACGAAGACGAAGAGGCCGTTGCGCGGCGCGCGGGCGAAAAGGCCGAGTACGAATGGCGTGTGAAGAATGCCATGAATGGCGCTGCGGTTGGCGTGACGGCGATCGGGTCCATCAACGTCAACCATGACTTGTCCGTTAATGCGGCAAGGAGTGGAAGTGGACGGAGAAGGAACGGCGGGACGTCTGGGTTGGGATTGGGGTTGGGGTTTGGCGTGAGGGGGAGGAGCTTTTGGTATTGGGTTCAGGATGTTTGGAGAGAAGGGACGTGGAGAGATGAGGCGCAGAACTTTGCTGATTGGGTTGTGGAAAGGGTTATTGTTATTCAGGAGATTTGAGCGAGACTCTTTTTCTCATTTTTCTCTCCCCTCGGAGGTTCTGGCTCGGGGATGGATATACATGCTTGGCTTGAAAGAATCGGAATTGGAGTATTGGGGTTTACTTTGGGCAATTGGTTACATGACGTTACGAGAACACGAATACATTCATTGCTTGGTTTAATGACAAACTCGTTAGGCTGCTTCTTGAAGAGCCGTGAACATTATTGCTTGCTTGACCATGACAGCGACCCGACGTCTTAGCCTCAAACCATGGGAAAGTAAACAACCTCAATGCGATGCCGAACATAACCATCCACCGACCTCGCACTACCTTGCTCAAAAACCTACACCAGTAGTTAGCCATGCCAATACACACAACTGAGGAAGGGGAGACGTATAAGAAAAAAAGGGGGCCGTCCCCGAGGGAACGGCCGTCCACGAACCCGCACCAAGAGAACACATCCAGCATACACCGCAGCAATCCTGACAAAGCCACAGACACGAAAACATATCCCATGCCGTTTTGAGTACAATCGCGTCACAAGCAGCAGACAAGCCTGAACTTTGAGCCTCACACGAGAGAGGTCCCGCCACCTATGCCTTGAATTGTATCATACGGTCTCGGAAATCGTGGAGCGGAAGTATCATGGATCCGGGATGCAGAGGTCAGATGGTCTGAAATTGATGGGGCTGAGTGGACCAGCTTGCAGGTCGCGTCCATCTCGCAAGCTCCTATGAAGAGAGGCGATCACATAGTCGATGTCAGAGGGCTTTGGTTTGGATAAAACGGCCTGACCTGCGAGCGCCGAGAGACCCGGTACGAACGTTTTCTCGTGGTGTCAATCCTCTTGTGTGTAACAGAGTACCTCCAAGGACAAGTCTTTGTTTCCTCTCCGCGTTGAGACTTGGAGGGCGATAGCAACGGACAAAGAACATCCAGAAAAGCCGTTAGATGAGAAGAGTGTCGGGGCCCATCGATCGATTTGCGATCTACATCGCAAAGAGATGGTTAACGCAGCTGATCGGACCTTCAGAACTGAAGCAAATCGGTGGCTGGTGCCATGACTTGGGGTTTGCTAGCCTTCGAGGTAGAGGGGGGTCGAAGCCGGGTTGGTGGACAGATCGATACCGGAACGAGACAACAGGCCAAGGGTTCTTGGATGGGTGGATAGTGCATCCAAGAAGTCATACTTGCAGCGAGACAATAGAAGAAACCTTGCTACAATACAATCGCGTGGCCAAAGACGTATTTGAACCGATGGATTGATTGATTCCGGCAAGTGGATTTCTCCTATTCGAATGCCAACCATATGACCGTACGTAGGCAAGTCCGAAGACACGCTGCTGTGTTCCCAACATTCCATCTGAGCAACATGCAATGGTTCGCGTTAGGTCCGCATTGATGAAGAACTCAATGGAATACATCCGAAGATGCTCGATACAGTCCACGCAGTGAATCCCCGGTTCCTGGGTTCTCAGGCATAGACAATCCCGTCCCTGTTGATCCGCATGGAAAGATGTCCAGCATTGGATTACCGACGCGTGTCCGGATGTCGGACTTGAAAACGCATGGTGCACCGTTTTTCAAGGCCTTGCGGCTCTGGCGAGCTGCCTTTCGTCAGCGTGAGCCGACTAGTAAACAGCCCCCATGCTTGACTGCGAAGCGTTTCGACCGACAGGGTAGCATTAGGGTTAGATTCCTAACTTCTATCAAGCAGCCGCAGCCCTATGCTGATCGAGCATGCCTGATTTGAGTTAGGGATACAAGAGGTACATCTGTAATGGGGCCTTCGTGGGCGGGAGCCCTTTCAGGCAAGAGGCGACACCAGGAGGAGTTCGAATAGGTTAGGGGTCGGCGCGGGCGAGGTATCGATAGACGAATATCGGTAGTAACCGCGGCCATGAGCAGGACGATGCGAGATTTCTCTTCAGAGAATTGTTTGAGCGGGAGCGATGCTGAAGCCGTGGATGAGTGGGAGAGGAGGAGAGGAAGAGCTGGTGCAGGTGGTGCTGACTGGTGATAAGAAAGCTCCAGCCTCCGACGCGACGCGACGGCACGTGACTGGGAATTCCTGGCGCCAACGGTTGGCCCAAGCGCCGCCTCCTTTCACTTCACTTGGTTCTTGGAACATTCACAATTAAACCGGTGACATGCCTTCTGATTTCCAATCCCGACGCAGAGAATGAGGCTGTGTCCATCAATTGCTTTTCTTGCAGGCGACTAAGGGAGTAAGAATACGTGTTTCGGCGATGCAGGACATCAACTCTTCAACGATGCCCGGCGGGCATCATCCCCGCTACGGCAAATTCTTCATCCGCTTTTCGCGGGGCTTCTGGGGAGCTCTGCCTGGGGCATCGAGTGCCCGCTGCCGTGATCCATTGCCGTCACGATCTTCTTCCCTTTTGAACGGCCTTCCCTCTTCTTCTTCTACTTGTATTTCTGGACTCAGTGTCTCTGAGCTTTATGCGATTTACCGCAATCCGCTGTGCAGCCAGAATGAAGCATCATTTGATGGTGGGCACCTGGACCCGTCCGGGTCGCATCTATACCGTTGCCTTTGACGATGAGGCCTTGACCTTGGAATTGGTCAAGAAAACCGACATCCCAGAAGCTGAGCCGATCTCATGGATGACTTTCTCTGTATGACTTGACAAAGCTACGAACGCCCAATTGACTGTATCTGACGGGAGTAGCATGACAAAAAAACCATCTATGGCGCCGCCATGAAGAAGTGGAATAGCTTCGCAGTAAACAGCCCAACGGATATTGTCCATCAAGTCTCGCATCCTGTGGCCGGCCACCGTACGTCTTTTTGCTATACGTTGAGTGCTCTACAGTGTCGCTGACATTGCTCTTTCTAGCTATGGCTGCCAACGAAGACACCAACACCCGTGCAATTTTCGTCCTTGCGGCGCACAAGCCTCCCTACAATGTATACGGCAACCCCTTCTACAAGTATGCCGGGTTTGGCAACGTCTTTTCGGTGGGATCCGATGGCCGTCTTGCCCAGAACATCCAAAACTACGAGTACGAGCCAAACACCGGCATCCACGGCATGGTGTTCGACCCTACCGAGACCTACCTATACTCCGCAGATCTCCAGGCCAACAAGATCTGGACCCATATCAAAGATGCTACTACGGGCGAATTGACTCTTGTCGACTGCCTGGAAGCTCCCGACCCAGGCGACCACCCTCGCTGGGTCGAGATCCACCCCAGCGGCAAATACCTCTACGCTCTCATGGAGGCTGGTAACCGGTTGGCTGTATATGTCATTGACGAGCGAACCCACAAGCCCGTCTTCACTCACATCACCTATCCTCTACTTCCACCGGGTATGCGCATTCACTATTGTTCCTTCTCCGACTTCATCTGACTTTGAAGCAGGCCTGCCCCCGCGTAACAAGTATCGCGGTGATGTCACCTTCACCACCCGCAGCGGTGAATACCTCTTTGCAACTACCCGCAGCAACCACTTCGATGTCACCGGATACATCACCGCTTTCAAGTTGGGCCCGAATGGTAACATCGAGCGCCAGCTGTGGATTCACCCTACCTCTACCAGCGGCGGTCATTCCAACGCCGTGAGCCCGTGCGATTTCAGTGATGAGTGGCTTGCCCTCTGCGATGATCAGCTTGGTTTTGTGGAAATTTACAGGTTCCGTGATGAAAACCTGGCCCGCGTAGCGCGCGTGGATATCCCTGAGCAGGGATTTGGCATGAATGCGATTTGGTATGATTGAATAGCATTCGAGCTCTAAATATTGATGGAAAGATTTCTTTTTGCAGCAGTATGTCAGTCGCCTAGGCCACGTGACTGCTCAATAACATATAGAGCTTTATTTTCGCGTCACTTCCAACCTAAGCAGCTTCCAATTTCCTGACTCGAAGCCCTCCTCCATCCTGTCTGTCTCTTATCCTTTGACTCATCATTAGGCAATTCAACAATGGCGGATCAAGAATTCAAGGACCCAGAACGAACGCAGTTAATCCTCTTGCTTGAGAAATATCTCGATGCGACGATCCCCGCGAGCACATGGGCTTTTCTTTGGCTAGCTGACCTTGACTGTCTAAGGACCTGGAAAACATGCTGCAGTAAACCAAGGAGATGTGTCCCAGACTCTGGATGAGGAAGGACCAACACAGACGGGCGAAGAGTGAAAGATAATAGTGGCTGATGAATGGAAAGAAAACCCAAAGCTTTTGAGCTATCAAAATCGAGAAGTTTGATTGCCATGCAATGGATCGTTAATGCCGCTAATTATAATAATTTACACACATACTTCAATAATATACACACATATTCCATCCCATCTCCATCAACCCTGCTTTTTAAAGGCTACCCTCTGGAGGACGTATCTAAAAATCCGTAACACGGCCCCCGTAGCTCCAATCGCCACCAGCCCCCCATCGCAGCGGTTCATTCTTCGGCCCTCCAACTTCTCCCGTCTTGGGATTCTTCTCGCCCTCGAATTCAGGTCTGAGTCCAGTTCGCGTGTCCCGATGGAGTTCCTCCCCTTCGCTATTTGTCTTGACGACGGCGGGTTCCGGCTCGGGTTCAGACTGTGGTGACTGGTTGATCTTCGGCGCTGCGCGCGGGGTGCTGAATGCACCGGTTGATTGTTTCTGGAGCTGCTCGAAAATCTTCTGTTCTTCTTCGGGGAGTCTGGGTGGCGCGGGCCCTTGACGGAATGCGAAGGCGGGTCTATCGTCTGACCGACAGACCGAAGAGGTTGAGAGGTAGACACGGGTGGGGAGACTGAGGTGCGAGCGAGTCAGCACTCGACGAGAGAGAATAGAGACAGACATGGTGAGTGGATTATCTGTCTGTGAGCCACTTGGATAGTTGAGAACTTGAGAAGCTGTAGATTGATAAGGAGTAAGGGCTCGGTTGAAGTCTGAAGACGAGGAAAATGCGGAGTGGCGGCGGAGCCGGAGATGAAGAGCCGAGCCGATATCGCTTTATCAGATTCAGCCCAGTTTTTGAAAGATGCCCATGATTTTCTTGTCCTTGTCCTTCTTACCCACGCAACCTCCCCTATCCCTACTTCACACCCTCAATTGCTCTCGTTTATCCCTACAGAGCAAACATTCTGCAATGGCATCCCTCCGTATCGCGTCGCGGCGACTGCCGTTGGCAAAGAGACTGGTCTCCGCGGTTGAGTCACCTCTGCAACGCCGGTATGTCTCTGTGGCTTCAAAAGCTCAGGTATGTTCTGCAATCGGTCCCTACTTTGCTCGCCGCATTTTAACATTGACAGGATACCTTGACGACACCCGATCCCTCCCCCGATTCCATCTCTGTAGCTTTCGTCAAAGACCGCGAGCCATACCTCGTCCCTACCTACGTTCGACCGAACCCGATCATGGTCAAGGGACAGGGATGCTACTTGTGGGACATGGAAAACAGGCGGTACCTCGATATGACGGCCGGTATTGCCGTAAACTCCCTGGGTCATTGCGATCCCGAGATTGCCCAGATTATTGCTGAACAGGTGCGCTTGTCGAACTATCGATGCAGTCACTCGTCGGTTGCTAATATGACTCAGGCCGAAACCCTTCTTCACGCTTCCAACCTCTATCACAACGCCTGGGTCGGCGCCCTAAGCCAGGACCTCATCACACTCACCCGGCAGTCCGGCGCCATGCGCGATGCTGCACAAGTCTTCATCGCCAACTCCGGCACCGAAGCGAACGAGGCCGCCATCAAGTTCGCCCGCAAGACCGGCCGCGCTCGCGACCCCTCCGGCGCTAAACACGAAATCGTCTCCTTCCACAACTCCTTCCACGGCCGTACAATGGGAGCGCTCTCAGCCACGCCGAACCCGAAATACCAGACCCCCTTCTCGCCTATGCTTCCGGGCTTCAAGTACGGAAAATACAACGACGTCGCGCAGCTGCAAGACCTCATCACTGAGAAGACCTGCGGTGTGATCGTGGAGCCCATCCAGGGCGAAGGCGGCGTCCACGTTGCGACACCTGAATTCCTCTCCGCCCTGCGCAAGCGCTGCGACGAAGTCGGCGCGGTCCTCATCTTCGACGAGATCCAATGCGGTCTCTCCCGAACCGGAAGCTTCTGGGCCCACGCTCACCCTTCTCTGGCCCCACCATCCGGCGAGGCCGCCCACCCGGATATCCTCACGACCGCCAAAGCCCTGGGCAACGGCATCCCCATCGGCGCCACCATCGTCTCCGGCAAGACCGTCGCCGAGAACATCAAGCCCGGCGACCACGGCACCACCTTCGGCGGTAACCCTCTCGCCTGCCGCGTTGCCCATCACATCATCAAGCGTCTTGCATCCCCTGAACTCCAGAAATCCGTCGAGACCAAGTCCGCCATCCTAGTCTCGGGCTTCAAGGACCTGCAACAGAAATACCCCGACCTGGTCTCTGAGATCCGCGGCCGCGGCATGATTCTCGGCCTGCAGCTCTCCGAGTCCTTCGCGCCCAAGGCATCGGAGATTGTCACTGCCGCGCGGGAACGCGGCATGCTCATCATCACGGCCGGAGAAGGATGCATCCGGTTCGTCCCTCCGTTAACAATCACTGAGGAGCAGCTGAAGACTGCTCTGAAGATCTTGGAGCAGGCTTTCAAGGCTGTTGCGAAGGCTTAGCTAAATCCTCCTTCTTCTTCTTTTTTTTCAATTGTTCAACCTTTTTGGCTGCCGCGGGTATATGAAATGTTTTTTTATCTTTGTGCTGTTGCATGTGTTGATGCGAAGCCCAGTCCGTATACCACTTTTTAGCATTTCGGGTCACAGTAGTTTTTATTCGTCTACTTAGAGGTATATAGAGAAAAGTGATCAGTTATTCACTGCACAACTGACCTCTGCACTAGACTGGTTTGGCCATTGTATTCACTACCTGACCTACCTTAGATAGTCAAGTCATTTGTAAGCCCGGCGGCTGAACTAGACCCTCCAAAACCCTAACTCCCAACACTCACTCAACTCACCCTACCTAGTATCTAACTGCACCTTCTCCACCAGGACAAAGTTTCTAACAAACCCTGACATTCATGCTCTGGTTTTCTCAGGGAAGTTGTCAAAATACACTAATATGCTACTTGCACAATAAGCCCATATTTTTCCCATATCAAGGCAAAATGACCAGCCGCTCTTCACTCTGCGCTCCAATACATACATGTCATCAGCTCTGTAGAACGACATGGTCTACATGCTTTCAAGTGGAGTCGTCCATACGAATCCATCATATACAGTATATACAACCTTCCTGAGTTAGGACTGGGTGTCTTTCAACTTAGGTCATAGCAGGTTGGATACCTGCCAATCGATGGAGAGTTTCTTTGGAGGTCATTAAGGAGAAGGAGGAATATATACGATTATAATTAGCTCCTTTTTGTTTTATCGGTAATGTAGGGCGAGAATGAATGCTAGAAGAATCATATCTATATTTGTTGGAGGCGCCTTATGCTCCACCTCGTCTATATTCTCTTACTCTATAGACCGCCATTCTTGTTAATAGCATCCATTGGTCATCAGTCCAGTGCCAGCCTAATCAGACTCACTGAGCTACCAAACCCGACTCAATCGCCTTGATCTGCAACGCCAGGAACTTGGAGTAGATCCGGCACAGGGCAAGGTTCCCGCCCATATACCAGAACCCGGGATGTCCACTTGGCCGCCACATCTGATACTCCTTGTTAGTCCGTATACCACAAGCAAAGAAAAATGTAGAGAAGAGAGTAGGAGGCTTACAGCATTGACCTCCCCCTCCTCATCCAAATCCCAAACATCCCTTAAGCGATCCGCAATCCTATCACCCAGCGTTTTCCGCACAGTCGTCCGCATATTGTCGTATCCCGTCGCCAGAACAACGATATCACTCTCCAGCTCGCTCCCGTCCTTCAGAACCAAACCCGCCTCAGTAAATTTCTCAATCCCCTCGGGACTCCGCTTCAACTTGATCTTCCCGTCTGCGATGAGCTGGCTGCAGCCGACGTCAATATAGTACCCGCCACCGCGGCACATGTAAGCGCGGGAGATTCCTGCGCCGTCGATGCCATGGTCGAGAACGAAGCCGGCCCGTTGCAGGCCTTCCATTATGTCCCTTTCGGCTTCGAAGACGCGTTTCGTGAAGTGGACGTCTAGCGCGAAGCGAACGGGGTAGGGGAGGGATTCGGCGATTAGGTCTGCTTCTTCGGTAGGCGGTCTTTTTACAGGATTAGCTTTGCCGAAAGGTGGGAAACGATGAGAGGCCTGGGGGGAAGAGGCGCATACCCGTTCTCCTCGTGGAGGTCTTGGTGCATCATGAAGATGCCCTTGTCGGCAGTGATAACATAGGTTCCGGAGCGCTGGAGCATGGTTACGTCGGCGCCATTCTCGTAGAAGTTCTGCGCTATGTCGTGACCGCTGTTTCCAGTGCCTACGACGACGACTTTCTTCCCTTCGACGTCGTACTGGGATGCGTCTTGGTGCTTGGTGGCGTGATAGATTACTCCTTTGAATTTGTCTTGTTCTGGGAAGGTCGGGATTTTGGGCTCGCCGGAGTGGCCGGTACACCAGACGAGATGGCGCGGGTGTAGCACACGCTCGGTGCCATCACCGCGGGAGACGATGACGGTCCATTCGGCTTTGGTGTCGTCGTATGTGGCACCCTTGACGGCTGTCTGGACCCAGACGTTTAGCTCCATGATGCTGGCGTAGGCTTCGAACCAGTCGCCGAGTTTGTCTTTGGGGGTGAATTCAGGCCAGTTCTTTGGGAAGGGGAGGTAGGCCATATGTGTGAATTCAACTGGGTCATGCGTTACTAGAGTCTAGGTGACTTAGTAACGGTCAGCGTCATCTTGAGGCCGGCTTACCCTATAGCGTTTTCTCCAGTTATCGCCGATTCGTTCGTGTCGGTCGACGACTAGGCAGGACACACCGAGGGATTGCAGTCGAGCAGCCACATTCAGACCCGATTGGCCTTGAAAATGTTAGAAACTAGGCTGCTCAGTAAGTCAGGGTACCTACCAGCACCGACAATGAGGGCTGTTGGCTCCTCCTCATCGAAGAGCATCTGCCGTTTACGCCGCTCGATCCACGTTCCTCGACTCAAGCCCCCTGGCATCGTCTCGGTCATACCATGGGCTCTTCTTGTCCCCAGAGGCTCCTCCATATTCTTTAACTCCTGCAGAGATGTATTGATCGCGTATGCTTTCCACGCACCCTCGCTGTTCTGGGTTAGACGGAGAACACCAGATCCTCGCCCGATGGCAGATTCGAAGAAGAACATTGAGGAGATCCAGGTCAGGCCTGGCGCGGGAGATTCCAACTTTGGCTGACACTTGCCCTCATGCTGGAGACGGAAGTGCGACAATTGAGCACGCGGTTGGTTTTTGGTGATGAAGTCTCTGATACCGCTGAGGTTTTGGATTGTGCGAATGTCCCAGCTCAGGCATAGAAGATCGCGCCACCATGACTCTTCATGAAAAAGCTGCGAGACCTTTGAAAAGTCGCTACTTCTCAGAAGGGCTTCAAGTTCTGTGATCCATCGCTGTGCGATTGCTCGAGAGTCTGGTGCACGGTAGACGGTAGGGGTTGTGGGGAGCTGGATGATGTAGCGATTTTGCACTAGAGACATGATGGCACTGCCTCGCAATGTCTGAGCTGGCTATGAGAAAGTGTAGTCAAGACCAGTCAAGCGAGGAACGTGATTGCCGTGGGTGGGCAGTGAGGATAAATACGGGACAAGCTCGCTCGTACTCCGAGCCCTTCAGCGGGGACATGGCCGAATGACCAGGTGATGGGTCTGGGCTGAACCATGCTTCTCATTCCAATTGCATTATCTTGACACGAAGATCGCTGGAGTTGTTTGAGAAGAAAGCGAAGTAAAAGGTGGGTTGGTGGGGGGTTTGCATGTGGGGGAGTTGGAGAGACTGAGGACGGGAGAGGAGATTTCCTAATGCCGTAACAGTTGGCTCTGCTTTCTCATTTCATCACTCTCCAAACTCTCGATATCCATTTTGATTGCAAGGTGTTTGTTCCTAGCTCCGTGATAGTCATATAAGCTCTCTGGTATCGATCAACGAAGATCGGCTAGCAATGAGATATACTCGGACGAAAGCCGATTTCTGATCAATGCGTCACCGAGTCTCTGAATGCCTGGAAATGAGGCCATTGTCAAGAAGCTTGGGATGGCCAGGGAAGTAACGATTACTGAACTCCAGCTTCCTCTCTAGCAGGACGACCGCAGTGCAGCGAGATACTCCTTTGAACTCGGTCGATACGGACCGATTCCATACTGCTACAGCACCTGGGATATATAACTCCACTGACGAGTTCCGCCCCGAGAGGCTGCAATCGACGCTATCGGATCAACGCGGGCAAGAGGCAGATCATGGATAAGCACTAGCATGGCTTATGCAACCATACCAAAGTGCAAAACAAAGAGGCAGGGAAAGCGTTACATAGCACCTGGAGGGCACCCGCGACAAAAATACCAAGCACCACCAAACTCTGCCGAGAGACCAGAAATTCTATAAATATGCTACATTAGGTTTCCGCAGGAATTTACCGACGTACCGTGAAGGTTGTGGACTAGCCAACTGCCGCCAGTGCGCCACTAACAAACCACCACCCTTGTCTCGGACCCCGGGCTTAACGACACAGTCAGGTAGACGAGAGCTGGGAATGGGTTGTGACTTGTCAGGCCTGACTGACCCCGGCAGCCCCCCAGCCTAGCCCTGGAAAGTGTGTTTCAGTTTCATCACATTTCCAGCACAGTCAGATGCAGCCAAGCAAAGTGCATACCTGCTTCTCCCAAGAAACAAGATGCGGAGTCGGCTAGCTATGACATATGCGACATTGCAATCACGGCGGCTGCTTTGCTCGGCACTGACCAATCACACCTTCTCATCAGGTTGCTGTTTGCACATAACAAACTGAAAGGATCTTGGCTCGCCGGGAATGGAAAGGAGGTTGGTGGGATCTTTCTTGGTTGTTCTGACGATTGCAGCGTTACACAGGTTTGAGGACAAAGATTGTTGTTGCTGCTGTGGTGGAATGGACTGTACCTACCTATATATTGGCTGGCTCCCAGCCCCGGGCTGAGCTTTTGACAGGCTTACTTTACCAGTATTTGCGACCTGCACTTGCCCTGGCTTTGTAGCCTTTCCGCATCTGGTGTTGAAAGAAATACCTTACTTGCGACCGCCTCCCCTCTGGACAGTTCTCATTATTACTATAACGACAACAATTATGTATTTCAAAGTCTTCACAGGTGCCTTCCTAGGCCTGGTCCTTGCGGTTTCCGCTCAGGACAGCAGCACCCATGCCCCCGTCATCACGAACAACATGCCCATCTCGCTTTACCGCGCTACCCTTCTCCAGAAGGATAACACAACTGTCTACGGCGGCATTTTCATCGGCTCGCAGGGAAGCGAGTCCGCCTCGCAGATCGACATATTTCTCGGGGGCATCCCAGAAGGCGAGCACCTCAGTATGTATCCGACTTCAACCATCTTGAACCTGAGCACAGGCCTAACCAGATACAATCGCTGAACCAGACTACCATATCCACCAATATCCGGTCCCAGAAAACGGCAACTGCTACCAGACTGGTGCCCATCTTGACCCCTACGGTCGCGGCCAAACGCCCCCCTGCGACATCACTGCGCCCCATACCTGTGAAGTCGGTGACATCAGCGGCAAGCACGGGCCTGCATTTGCACCCCCCGGTGAGGTTTTCAGCGCCTCGTTTCCGGACTTCTTTCTTTCAAACAACGATGATAAGCCTGCATTCTTTGGGAATCGCTCCTTTGTGGTCCATGGGTCCGGTGGTGAGAGGCTGACTTGCGGTAACTTTGAGGAGGTTGATATTTCCAATGATTGAAATGGCGCACGAATTGATGTATAATATCGATAGCGGGGTTTACTGGGGATGGAACCTTCGAGTTAGATTTGTGGTCGGAATCCTTGCAATCAAGTACAAGGCAGTTGAATTCATGGGTATCTAGTCATGCCGATCATAAGCTGTGAGAATAACATCCGCAACGCTGTCCGTCCGGGCCCGGTGTAGGTAGAGAATCTTTTTGCTACAGATTCTTTACACGAAACGGAAGCAAAAAAGGGTGCCCTTGCAATCTCCCATGGGTGCATCCATTGGCCAATTGGTAAGGCTCTGGCGCATTCATGGCGGCCAAAAGCCTAGACAGGGCATTGGAGCCCTAGCGGTCGAAGCGGATCGGACGCGCCACTGATCCCAACGTCTGAAGATTGCGCTACGCATCAAACAGTGCGCGTAGCGGCTAGTCCCGACAGTGAAACTCTTATCGAGAATACAATGGGGGAGATGCAACCAAGTCTGAGATCCCTCTAGCTCTCAGTACGTCACATAGGCTGTCCATCGAGATTTTGGAGCCGGGTCTGTATAGCGCTCTGATCATAATCCTCCCCCTGTTCCTCCTCCTTGTACTCCTGCAGGACGACGGTCCGCATAAGCCGCCTGGGAGCACGACATCCCGTAAAGAGCTCGAACTGAGCGAACCCTTGCTCTGGGAGCACATCGAGACCATCGAGTGCTACCCAGCCACGGTGGGAAAGCGAACGGATTTGCCGCATAAGGGGAGTATTGAGAGGTTTGTACGCGAGCTTCTAACTGTTAGCGTCACATCTCCAAGGTGTATAGTATGTGGATACTCACATCAACAACCACTCCCCCGGTTGGGCTCTCAATCCATTGAGAAGGAAGCTGAAAGTTCGGTGCGGGCTGATCGCCGATTCTATGTGCGGGGATACCTGAGCAGACAATAGTTGGCTGTTTGTAGTCGGCTGGCCAGCTGTCCTGCAGTGACTCCAGCACGTAAACCTGGTATCGGGATGTTGATTCACTGTTATTGAGGCCTTGGACGTTCAGCCGGTTATAGTGCTCGGCTAGCTTCTTGGAATTGGCGAGGGTGCGGTTCCAGACAAATATGTTCTGCACTCCCACATGAATCATGGAGTATATAGCCGCCCGTGCCATTCCACCCGCTCCTATAACCAGTCCCGTGGTGGAGGGGCGGATGGCATTGGCCGGAGACAGGCCCCGGCGGATGCAATTGCAAATTCCAATCCAGTCTGTATTGTCTCCATGCAGACCCTTAATCGGTCCTGAGCGACTCTTCTCCATGTCCAAGGCGTTATCAGTGCTGTTGTCCAGATCCCGGATGGGTATCAGGGTATTGACGGCGCCAATTGCACGAGCATGAGGAGACATCGAATGAAGAAGAGGGATCACCTCTGTTTTGTACGGCAAGCTGACGCTGGTGCCGCCGAAATTTGGGTTCTCTACCAGCGCATTCAGACCTCGCAGGGTTGGCGACTGGTGAATGCTATAACTGTGTGGCATTCCGCGCATCTTAAACGCCGCGTTGTGCATTGCCGGGGACAGGCTGTATGTGGTGTTGGCGCCGAAGACGAAAAACTGCATTGGCTCCAGGACGAATGCTGTATAGAGAGCGTTCTGGGCTTCTGGCAACGTAATTGACGGGAGCCCTTTCGTCGGCGCCTCACAAAGTAGTGGGCGAGGGATTACAGGGGTCAAGATTGGATTGAAGCAGCAAGATTGTCGGCCCAAGGGACCAGAGTTATACGCAATAACTGGTAATTGCGGCCCGGGGAGTGTTTTGATATAGTGTCGAAAGCGTTCGACGGCAAAGTTGTCATCTATTGATGCTGCAGGCTGTGTCAAGCGGACCATATCACATCCGAGCTTCTTGGCCCGTTCATATGCGGCCAAATACTCAGGATCTTCCCAGCCTTTAGGAGGGGAACGACTGGCAGAGTAATGACCGATAACTTTAGTAGAACCTTTGATGGCGATAATCTGAGATAGAAGGCTATCCCCGAACGATAGGTCCAGTGTCACGAACTCAGGAGCCAAGCGCAAACCATGCTGCACCAGTTCCAGATAAGACGTATCCGAGCGCCGTTGGTTAGTCGCGACGTTGCTGTCTACATGGTAAATCAAAGGTACGATGATGTTGCGTCGGACTGTGGCTACTACTTGGCTGATGCTGTCAGCGAGACCTGGGTCGGTTCCTAAGTAAGCAGACGGTGCTGCAGTCACATCAATCTTGAGTTCAAAAGCATCAGCTGTAGATTCCAGTTCTTCGATGTCCAAGTCGCGCTCGAGAAGGGAGGATATCGGAACGGTGGCTGCGTAGGTGAACTTGCGCGACTCGATCGGCTGCATATGCAGGGGGAACGGCGAGAGTTGATTCCGCAACTCGGAGATATTGCCAGTCGAGAACGCCACGAAGCGAAGAAAATCGCGTTGCAATCGCTTGAGCATCAGGAATGGGGTCGAAGTCTGAGCTCGCTGTTCCACCTCGGCATCCCACTGAGAGTAGTGTTGGCTGTCCTTGTTGAACGGGTGTTCCCCAATGCCCTTCTCGGATACGTTGAAGAACTCAAAATTCGAGCATTCCCGATAAATCGGACCGGATAACTCTAGGAATCGGCGAACCTTCTCTGAGTCCCACGGCTTTAAATAGGACTGAATGCTTCCCAGATCCCGGACGATATGGATGACAGGATGGGTCCTTGCATACTCCCTAAGCAGGATTTGTCCACTGCGTTCCACATCACCCGGTCCACAGACGATGACACAGCCCTCCTGATGCTCCATGAGCAATGATTCCATCACAATGGCCTCTTGGCGACGGTACTCCGGGAGCGTATGTTCTCTTTTATAAGCGGCACGAGAACGACCCGTCACCTGTTGGAAGTAACGGTCTGCCTCAATCAGGCGCCTCCCGTAAGTGGCTGCGAGCATCACAGCGAGACTTGACTTTCCCGTACCACGGATACCGATCAAGACAATCGACGCATTCAGGGAGAACTTTCTCGGGCCGGGGCCCGAAAGCGCATCTTCGAAGCGTGTCGGTGACCCTCGAGCTGAACTCAGGTCCCGGAAGGGCGATGCAACCCCTGATCCATCACTAGTCTCCGGTCTCTCATCTAAACGTCCAAAGTCGGTCGGCAGTGCCCCTAGTGTATTGCCCGATCCGTGGCTGAAAGCTCGTGAGGGACGGCGGGCGGTTTGTTCCGTCACACCGTCGAGATCATCGAACCGGCGTTTGAGTGGCCGGACAAGGATTGACATAGCGTCGAGGAAGCGGCGACGAGCAAGGCTATACAGATATCTCGGTGGGGAGCATGTTCATCCCGGTATGACCCGAAGTATAGGATAGAAGAGGAGGTCGTTCCCCAGTCGAGGGAGGTGGGAGTCGAACAAGCGAAATTAGTGTGGAAAGCAAGATCCCGAGGGGGAGATCATCCGAGCCAGCGAAAGGCAAGTCAGTGTATAAGCGAGCATTAGGCACGGAGTAGGTAGGCTGGCGATGTAACGCTGCCCAAGGAATCAAAGGGTCTTCCCAAGTTCCAAGTCTTGAAGGGCCGGAGACGAAATTAGAACCTCCAGCTGTGGGCTGGGCCCCGAAGGTCGCGGGGAAATCATAATTATTGGAGCCTTACTGCCTTAAAGCAGCCTGGGGATCTTCCCATTCTAACGGCTAAGCGCTCAGCCGCCGGTCTTCAAAACTTGCCGATGTTCACTGCCGGCAAAGCCATCCTCCGCTCTTTTCCACCCACTGAGACAACCGTACTCTCATTACTTGTCAGTGCCCATGAATCTCGGACCAACAACAATGGTTTTGTGCAATCTGTCATTGGCAGGAAATGTTGAACCTCCGTTTTCCCCGCGGGGAATCTCCGACGTGCAGCTTGGAGCAACTGGAACAGCCCACATTACCCCATCGGCTCAGACCGGTGGGCAAAAGCGTTCTAGGGTAGTACTTGACTTATGAAATCTTTACTAAATACTCTGTACTAGCGCTTTCTGCTGGAAAGAGCACAGGGAATTAACAGCCGTCAACCAAAGGGAGCAAGCACTTCGTTCTCTGGTAGCGGGTAAGCGATATCTCGGGCCATCCCCAGCTTCCCTTCTCCGCTTTCCGGCTTCCACACACATTCCATCGTCACGATTTTTCCCTGTCAGCACCAGATTCGGATTGGCTCTCTAGTCCCCTGCCCTCCAGATTGAAAGCCCTATCTCGCTTGCGGCCGGCCGACCAATCGCTCAGGCTCCCTTCGTCGTGCTCGGCGGGGTTGCTCGCTGCTGCCCGGAGATTCTGTTACCCTGCCGCCGGCAAAAGATTCATTGGCTTGCGACCAGTCGAAGATGCACATACGCTTAGGACAGGCTAATGCACCGTTGTAGCGATCATGAGCAGCGACGCCCGCCTAAACGCCGGGGGCAGCTCTAGGTCCAAAAGGCGACCAACCGATGCTACGGATGAAGACGGCAGACAGATTACTGCGGCCGAAGATCCAGCCTCCAACCCGAAACGACAGCGAGTGTCTCGTGCTTGCGACAGCTGCAGAACCAAGAAGGATAAATGCGACGGAGCCCAGCCGGTATGCTCGACCTGCGCCTCCCTCTCGCGACCCTGTACCTACAGAGCAAATCCGAAGAAGCGTGGTCTCCCGACCGGATATATTCGCACGCTCGAGCTGCTATGGGGGCTTGTGTTTACGAAGATACAGGGTAGTGAGGAGGTTGTTCGGTCTCTGCTGAAGGCAGCGAATATTCCCAGCCATTTGGCCACTATGGGGAAGGAGGCAGAGGGATCCGATACACTGCTTTCGTCCTTTAAAAATAGCATTGTTTTGAAGGAAATCGAGCGACTTTTGTTGTCTCTTGAGCACCCAGAGGATGACCAAGGAAGGGGCGCGAGAAACGCTGAGGAGGGTACTCTGGCAGACACCGAAGGAAGTGTGCTTTCGCCTGAAACTCTGGAATGGCGGCTTCCCGATGCTGGAGATGAACGAGAGAATTCCTCTCCAGTGATGAGTGCGCCCGCAACTGCAGCGACAGTCAGGCAGACGTCCCGTACTAGTCGGAACACTGGCACGCAAACCGCAGATCCGTTTGAGACAGCCAGCAGCCCGCCTTTGCAAGGTCAGCCGGGTTTCTCGCAAGATCATCAGCAACTTCCTTCTAATCCATGGCCACTACTCGATATTTACTTTTCTTATACTCAGTGTTGGTTTCCGATACTGGAGAAGCATGACATTCTTCGTACGGCTTTCCGCCATGCTGACGACCAATACGATCCTTCATCGTCAGGATCAGGGGATCAGGCGGCATTGTGGGCGGTATTGGCACTGGCTTCCATTCAGCAAACTTCGATCTCGGTCACCCGCCAGTTGACCGACTTTCCGGAAGACCATCCTGATCCTAACCAACTCTATGCAAAAGCTAGGAGCCTCATTCCGGGGGAGAACGGGGCGTATGAAGTTGGCCATGTTCAAGCACTTTTAATCCTATCACTCATTAAGCTCGGCCAGCAGGACTGGGCGGCGGCGTGGATACTGGTGGGACAGGCCGTCAGGATTGCTCAAAGTCTGGGACTGGGTAATTTCGATGGCCCCGCAAGCGTCACGGAAGGTAGCAGGGCCGCAGGGCGGTCGAAGCATGTATTTTTAGGCTGCTTTCTTCTAGAGACACTGGTTGCTGCGCAGACCGGCTATGTACCTTCGCTCCGGAAGAATGATCTGACGAAGATTGGCGCTATCAACGAGGATGGCCTAGAAGAATGGCATCCTTGGGAAGATCAGACTGGTCTGCGCCCAGTCGAGTTATCCCGAAGCTCCTTTCAGCGTGGGCCTCTTCATGCACTGAGCACGTTCAATCGACTGTTGTCTTTGATGTGCATTCTGAACGACCTATGCTGCTGGAGCCAAGCGTCGGACTCGCTCTCATATCTCGAGGCACTTGAGCGGCAGTTGCAGCATTGGGTCTCGTCACTTCCAAGAAGTTACCGGATCGATTTACAGACGGTTCCAAGCAGGGTTGCCTCGCCTCACATATTCGGGCTAGAGATGATGTATGAGGCAGTGGCCTCGGCTATAAGCTTGCAGCTTGCGGTGCAGAAAAACGAGAGAAGTGGCCTGAGGCGTGTGTCTGAAGGTTCCAAACGACTCATATCGCTACTTCAAGCGTACATGGAGACATACAGTCTTTCAGCCACCTGCCCAACATTTGGCGCGGTTCTGACCCTGGGTCTTCCGCGGGCAGATAAATGTGCGCCCTGGGTATCGGAGACGGAACCTGGCATCAAACACAAACTCCAGTCATTCTCCGCTCATCTTGCAACTGTTTGGGCTCAAGATAGCAGTCCACGTCGAAGACCAGATTCAGCGACGCCGCTCACAGGGCGACGTGGAACTTACGCCAGCAGTTCCCTTCCTCAGAGTTCTGGAGACCATCCGCATGTCGCGAGCGTAGTCGGCGATACTGGTCCAGCAAATCACCCAACCCCGGACTCACTCTCAGCTGGTTGGATGCGGACATCCAATAACGCTGCTTTATCTCTGCCAACGCCATCATCTCTAAACATTGCTCCTGGGATAGAAGTATCAAATTCTACTTGCCAGCCAATTCAACACCGTTCCTCCATCTCTGGACGGCCCAGCGGCACGTCGATGCCTTCCGATCTGGCGACACCATTCAGTGGGCAGTATCAACCTGGGTACAATGATTCACTACAGTTCAATTCATTAGCCAACATTGACGGTGTGCGACGGTCAAGGATAGCTCCGGATCTCGACACCTTGTTTGACGAATTGGCATCGCTCGAGGGCATAGACAGGTAAGTTTTCTTTCTCTTTGGATAGGGTAGGGGCTAACAGCGAATAGGATGGACACGCAACCCGAATTTATGCAGAACCTTGGGTTTATCCCAGAAGCGGGGATCCCCGAATTATACCCATACGCGAGCCAGACGGAACCGTTTCTCCTGGCACCAACGCAAACACTGAGGTCCCCGGAGACCAATCTCCGGCGCGGGTCGCAAGTAACGGGCGAGTGCCGGGCACTCAATGCGAGATGAACGATCGATATCTGCCTGTGGTATATATACAAGTAACACATAATAAAGAAGCGGATATCTACAACGTGGCCTTGTCCAAAGGCTTGAAATTTAACGCAACATGCTCGACGGCGACCTTGTACCCATACACACCCAAACCCACGATGATGCCCGAGGCTTTGTCGCTGAAGTAACTGTGGTGCCTCCAGGGCTCCCGCGCATGGACGTTGCTCACATGCAGCTCGATGAAGGGGGTCTCGACGCTTAGCAGCGCGTCGCGGATGGCGACGGAGGTGTGTGTGTAGGCGCCGGGGTTGATGATGATGGCGTCGACGTTACCCCGGGCCGCCTGGATGCGGTCGATGATGGCGCCTTCGTGGTTGGACTGGAAGGCTTCGAGGGTGGCGCCGAGCGAGGCGGCTTGGGCTTTGGATGATTCTTCGACGTCGGCTAGGGTGGTTGAGCCGTAGATGTGCGGTTCGCGGGTGCCCAGGAGGTTGAGGTTTGGGCCATTGATGAGGAGGATTGACTTTGCCATGTTGAGGTCTAACACTGAGATGAGATTCTAACGAGGCGTAACAAATATTCGAATTCCAGGGATTCGCTTGTTATATTGTGGTGGGATATCCTATGGACCATAACACGGGAAAAGACTCGGCGGGAGAAGGCTCTGCCGGATCTATACAGACCCCAAGGCCCCATCTGCTGTGTAGTGTGTACCTAATGTATACGCCAATCCCCACAAACCCACCCAGAATCCAAGTCTCTGTAATATATCATTATCCACAGAAAGAAAGACCCCGGCTCAGACTCAGAACATCAAGGTAAACCAACCACCAACCTTAGAATGATCCGCATCGCCATCCTGGGCGCCGGCCTCATCGGCCCCCGCCACGCGCAATCCGTACAATCCAACCCGCATACAACGCTCTGCGCCTTCATCGACCCGTCCCCCTCCGCACAATCGATCGCAGACTCCTTCTCCGTCCCCCTGTTCCCCTCCATCCACTCCCTCCTCGCCACCCTCCCCAAGGAATCCCACCCGCACGCCGCCATAATCTGCACGCCCAACCACACCCACGTCCCCCTGGCAAAGGAGCTCCTCGCCGCCGGAATCACCAATATCCTGCTCGAGAAGCCCATCGCCGAAAGCCTCGCCTCCGCCCAGGACCTCCTCAACACCATCAAATCCCACCAGTCCACCTCCTCCACCCCCTCCCCCGGACATGGACATGGACATGGACATGGACAGGCAATCAAAATCCTCGTCGGCCACCACCGCCGCTTCAACCCATACACCCTGGCCCTGAAATCCCTCCTCTCCGACCCCAAGCAGCCCCTCGGAACCATCCTCGCCATCTCCGGCACCTGGACCCTCCAGAAACCCTCCTCGTATTTCCAGCCCCCGAACGACTGGCGCGCCAGCCGTTCCTCGGGCGGCGTCCTCGCCATCAACCTCATCCACGACATCGACCTCCTGCATTTCCTGCTCGGCCCCATCGTCCGCGTCTACGCGGAGCCGACCCGGGCGCAACGCGCCTTGTTATCCAACCCGGCACACACGGCGGAGGAGGGCGCGGCGCTGACGCTGCGCTTCGCGAGCGGGGTTGTCGGGACGTTCCTGGTCTGCGATAATGCGCCGGCGCCGTGGAATTTCGAGGCCGGGACGGGCGAGAATCCGGCGATTCCGAGGGTTAGCGGGGAGGGGGTGGATTGTTATCGGATCTTTGGCACGGGGGGGAGTGTTGGGTTTCCGGGGATGAGGAGGTGGAGTTATGATGGGGTGGATGAAGGGGAGGGGGGGAAGGAGAAGGAGAAGGGGTGGAATGAGGAGTTGTCTGTTGATCGGGTTGAGGTTGATGGGGAGGGGGTGAGGCCGTTTGATAGGCAGCTGGAGCATTTTGTGGATGTTTTGAGGGGAGATGGGGTGGAGGTTGCTTGTGGGGTTGAGGATGGAGTTAGGGCGTTGAGGGTTGTGAGGGCTGTGAAGGAGAGTCTGGAGACTGGGGTGCCGGTTGATGTTGATGTTGAGGTTTAGCCTTACTGTATGTGGTATGATAGTAGCGGTTGAGAAGTGGTTCTGTTACTGTTGGACTCTGGATAGTCATATAAGGTAGGTATTTGGATAAGGATCATGTTCAGGTCCATAGTTGTTGAGAAGAAATTCACATATGCAGCATTAAATAGATCTCACTCAATAGAGCAACAAGGTCGTATCCTAGTCCAGTCCACGTACAATCATACCCATACAAAATATATATATATATATACACCCCATCCAAGTCATCAGCCCCCAGCTCTATCACTCAACCTAGGCCTTAAATCAAAACCAAAAGCCTAGACAGTCTTCCCAAACGACTCCTCGATCTCCTCGCGCTCGTCACCATCCTTCCCGCTCGCAGCGCCCACGTCCCTCCGGAAGGCCTCCTCGTTCTCCCTCATCTCCACCAGCAGCTCGGAGTGCGCCCGCCAGACGGGCTTCTTCTCAAAGAGCGTCTCCATGCTCTCGAGCGGAATACCTTTGGTCTCGGGGATGAGGAAGAAGACAAAGATGATGGAGAGGATCATCAGACTGGCGAAGAAGAAGTACACGCCGTAGCCCATGGCGGTGAACATCTGGGGCGTGAAGCGCGAGATGAGGAAGTTCCAGAGCCAGTTGGAGGCAGCAGCGCAGGCTTGTGCGAGGGAACGGACGGTGGGATCAAACATTTCCTAAGCACATTTATGTTAGTTTATTATTATTATTTCAGAATCAGGAGAGGAGTGCGTACCGAGTTCATGACCCAGGGTGTACCGTTCCAAGACGGCGTGTAAAAGACAGTCCAGAGGTAGAAGAAGAAGATGGCGGCGATACCGCCGCTGTCAAGCGCGGTGCCCTCAGGGTTGTTTTCGGGCTTCGCAATCTTGATATACCCGCCAACGATCCACAGACAGACGGAGCCACCGGCGGCACCGACGAGAAGGAGAAGGCGACGACCCATATGGTCGATCAGATACAGCAGCCAGATGATGGTGACGACGGCCTTGACGACGCCAAAGATACCCGTCGTCAGCAGGGAGGTGTTCCCGCCGGTAACGCCGATACTCCTAAAGACCGTGGGGCTGTAGTAGTTGATGGCGTTGATACCAGAGCCGTTCTGCCAGAAGAAGAGCATGCCGCCCAGGAAAAGACGGTAGAGAATCTTCTTGTTGGTCCAGGCGGCCTTGAAGGGCTTCCAGAAGCCCAGGCCGATCTTAGCACGCTGCTCCTCGAGCGACTGGTCAATCATGTTGATTTCCTCCACCATGTAGATATGGTCAGGGGAGAGGTTGCGGATCCAGCAGAGGGTTTCGACGCCCTTGTCGCGGTGTCCGCGGAGGAACAGCCAGCGAGGGGATTCGCGAATGAAGAAGATACCGATGATGAGCAGGCCGGCCGGGATCAGCTGCACGGCGAAGGGGATGAGCCACTGCTTGTGGGACGGGGCCATGGTCTCGTCGACACCGTAGTTGATCCAGAAACCGACGACACCGCCAATCTGCCAGCCCAGCTCGTAGACGCCAACGAGTCGTCCACGGACGGCAGGCGGCGCCATCTCGGAGATATAGATAGGACAGATGTTCGACCCGGCACCGACGCCAATGCCGGCCAGCACCCGGCCGCCGTAGAGCAGACCCAGTCCGCGGTCCCCATTGACACCAAGCATGATTCCGGCCCCGAGGAAGAAAATCAGGGCCGAAAACATGAGACCCGAGCGCCGGCCCCAGAAATGACCGATCGGGTAGGCGAAGAACGCACCGAAGAAGGCGCCGGCTTGGTAGAGAGAGACGATATTGGCGGAGATCAGGTTCTGCTCGGCCTTATCCATGTCCTCCCATCTGAACTCATCCTGAAAGGACTTCAGACTGATTGTCGTACCAATGAAGGCACTATCATACCCGATCATGCAAGATGTGAAGGAGGCGATGGCGGCGAGGAGGTAGATGCGCCAGTTGTAGACCTCCCTCGGGGTTGGTCGGTCCTCGACCAGGGAGAGGATGGACATGTTTGGGGTTCACTCCTCAGCAGAAGAACAATACAACCTAGGAGGAAAAATAGAGAGGATGAGGGAGGTTTGGAACGAGCGGAAGAGAGAAGAGGAGGATCATCCAGACCATATATATAGCTGGAGCCTTTTACCTCTGGGTCCTGGTTTCTTGGTTTCTTGGTATAGAACTAAGAGCTCTACACCGGGGAGAAATGGATAAAGGGAAACCGGGCCAGCGGTCAGCGAGAGAGCACTGGAGAATGAGAAAAGGGTAAAAAATCGACAGGGAGGAGACTGTGGGGAAGCATTCTCCCAGAGGTTAAACTGATTCAAGCAACCCAAGAGAAGCCAATCCCCACGGGGGGGATTAAGCGAAGGGACTTGGACGGTTGAGTTTGTGGACGATGAAGATTCTTTTTCTCCATCGTTGTTGGTGTCGCCGGGATCGGAGCTGCTCCAGGGCAAAGCCTTCATCCGCCTCTCAATCCAGTCTCCACGGCTAAACGATTGCATGCAGGATCGTTATATAATAATATAATAAATATCTCCGACCCCCTCTCCTGCGGCAGCGTCAGAGTAGCCTCACAGCCCATCAGTGTAAGCCAGATAAATACCAAAAAGAAAAAAAAAAAAATGGAACAGATCACCATCCCCCAAGACCGAGACGGGGTCGCCTACCTCTACGGCCATCCCCTGCGCAACTCGCTCTCGCCGCCGCTACACCAAACTGTCTACAATGCCCTGGGCCTCAACTGGACCCAGATTCCGCTGTCCAGCGCCAATGGCACCCCCTCCTCCCCCTCCTACTCCTACACCCAATCGCCCCCCATCGCCACCTTCCTCGAGTCCATCCGCGCAAACCCCAAGTTCGTCGGCTCCTCCGTCACCATGCCCTGGAAGGTCGCCATCATGTCGCACCTGGACGACCTAACCGAAGACGCGCGGCAGGCGGGCGCCTGCAACACCATCTTCATGCAGCGAGACAGCGACGGGAAGCCGACCGGCTACGTCGGCACCAACACCGACTGCATCGGGATCCGCGAGGCCCTGCTGCAGAACACGCCCACCACGGCGGACCATTTCCGGGGCAAGCCTGCGCTGATTGTGGGCGGGGGCGGGACGGCCCGGACGGCCGTGTATGTGCTGCGGCGGTGGCTGGGGGCCAGCAAGATCTATATCGTGAATCGGGATGCGGCGGAGGTGGAGGCGATTCTGGCGGAGGATAAGCAGCGGAACCCTGGAAAGGAGGACGAGAAGATGGCGCCGTTGATTCCCGTGCCGGATCCTGAGACGGCGAAGACACTGGAGGCGCCGGTGGCGGTTGTGTCGGGGATTCCCAATTACCCGCCGCAGACGGAGGAGGAGGTTCGGGCGAGAGAGACGCTCCGGGTGCTGTTGGCGAGACAGACGCATGAGAAGCACCAGGGGATGATTCTGGAGATGTGCTACCACCCGGTGCCGTGGACGGAGATTGCGCAGATCGCGACCGACGCGGGCTGGAAGGTCATTCTGGGGACGGAGGCGTTGATCTGGCAGGGATTGGAACAGGCGAAGCTGTGGACGGGGAAGGATGTGGTCTCGGTGCCTGGGTTGGTGCAGCAGGTCAAGGACTATGTTGCGCAGGCTGTGGCGGAGCGGTCCAAGGCTGCACTGTAATTAATTCCTTCGTATAGATAAAGAGTGATAGAGTTTCCAATGAATGTATATATAGTTAGATGATATCTCTCTACTTCTACGGTCTAGTATAATCTAGCTGGCGGACCCGGCGCCAGACTTCTCGCACTGTTCGTTCCTGGCTCTCTCGACCGGACTCTGTCGCCGACGGTCCAGCAGGCCTACTCCATTAGCATCCATCACTCATGCATTATACAGTATGGAGGCAGACTCACCGAATAGCCAAATACAACCGACTCCCCAATTTCACCGGCTCAATCGGCCCATCGATATCCTCCGGCGGATTCGCCGTCGTCACCAACCCCCCGGCCTCCAACAGAATAGCAATCCCAGCAGCCACATCCCTACCGTAACCCCTTAGCCTGGCCTCCAGAAAAAGAAAAGAAAGGAAGGACTCACCACTCCCAACACCCCCCCTCCCACCAAATATCCACACTCCCCATGGCCGTATACGCCAAATCCATCGTCGCACTCCCCAAGCTCCGCACCCCGTGCACCATCCCGCCCTTCCCATTCCTCCCACCAACCTCCGCGGCCAGATTCACGAAGCTCTCGATCTTCCGATGCAGATTGCCATCCGGGAGATCACGCCGGTCCTTCCCCCACTCGCACGCAAAGAGACACTTCGACGGCGCATTCGCCGGTAACGGCGGGATGGAGGGGTGCCGGAGGAGCGGTAGGCGGCGCTTCTCGTTTAGCCATGCACCGCGGTTCAGACAGGAGGAGAAGAGCTGGTCAAGGAGCGGGGCGTAGATGACGCCGATGACCGGGTGGTGGTTGACAATGAAGCCGATGGAGACGCAGAACATGGGGAAGGCGTGCGTGAAGTTGACGGTTCCTGGCGACGTTAGCTTAGCCTTAGCCTTAGCCTTATACTAGGGCATATAGATAACATTTCTGAAAGAAACAAAAGGAAAGAGAGAAGGGAAGGCTACCATCTAACGGATCAACACACCACGTCGGCTGCTCGTCGATGAGATATTCTCTGGACTGTCCCTTCGCATAACTTTCTTCGCCGAGGAATCGGTGCGCAGGGTATTTGGTTTGGATAGCGGTCTTGACCAGCGATTCCACATCTGTCTCATAGCACTTAGCAAGCGATTACTATCTTTTCTATGAAGAGGGCGGGGAGAGCACCTTCGTCCGTCTGAGTCACCAGGTCAACCGCATTGTCTTTCTCAGTGTAGCTCTGCTCGGCGTTGCGCTGGTCGATACGATCCAGTAAGAGCTGGCCGGCCTTGCGGGCGAGGTCGACGGCAAAGGCGTAGATTTCGTCGAGCTGGTCTTGCGGGATGGGGCAGTCCATCGCTTTGCTATTTTCTTTCGCAGTACGTATTCGTTTCTGAAGATGAGGAGGTGAAAAGAGGGGAAAGAGGAGAATACAGAGTGGAGATCACCGATGGTAACCGAGTCGCTACCTATCGATTTCGACGGAGTATCTCCCTCTTGCAGGTATATACATAATTGCTTATTTGGATATGCCATCACAACGCCATCACCAAAGTAACTAGCATCATTCAAGTCTAGTCCAGATCCTCCAAGCCTTCCAACCCGATTGGCAATTGCCAATAACTCTCGCATCTGCAAGTAATCGATGCTCCCTGGGGTCCCCCGTTCGGTCCCCATCACCACTATGAAAAGTTAGGGCAAAACGCTCTCCCGCCCAGGTTCAGAGCGTTTAGCCGGTTATTTATAGAGGTGATGATTGTCTTTGCTTAGTGACGGTTTATAAAGGATACTTCCAATTACTCCAGCTTAGCTCTAAATCCATTCTGCACACTTTTTATGCACTCCGCTGGAATCGTAAGGCTCTAAAATCTGACAGCTACCATCATCTCCTCTTCCTCCAGCTCAGCTTTCTGCAGCCAGCCACAGGCAAACATCGACATCACCCTTACATATATAGGGCACCATCACTCTCTCTCTCCCCTGAGCCCTACCTGAACTATTTAGTTACCCATCTACTACAACGTACTACCAATCTCCTTCTCCATAATACTCTTCTAAACCCCAAAATTCCAAAGGAAACCACACCCGCAAAAATGACGACCCCCCAGACCATGAAAATCGGCATCCCAACCATGTCCCTCTCCCGGCCCGGCCTGCACCACCTCCCGGACAAGCTCCACGCCGCCGCCGCCAGCGGCTTCCAAGGCATCGAGCTCTTCATCGACGACCTCATCCACCTTGCCTCCACCCACCACAACTCCTCCCTCACTTCGGCAGCCTCGCAAGTGGCCGAGCTCTGCGCCTCCCTCCACCTCGAAGTCATCTGCCTGCAGCCCTTCGGCTTCTACGAGGGCCTGCTAGACCGCAAGCAAACACACACCCTGCTCACGCAGAAGCTGCCGCTCTGGTTCGACATCGCTGCCATCCTAGGCACAGACCTGATCCAGATCCCGGCCAACTTCCTCTCTCCGGATCCCCGCACCGGTGAAGCAAGGACAAGCGGCGACCGGGACCTGATTGTCTCTGATCTGCAGACGATAGCGGATATCGGTTCCTCGCGTGGGTTCCGCTTCGTGTATGAGGCGCTTTGCTGGTCGACGCACGTCGATACGTGGGAAGAAGCATGGAGCGTCGTGAAGGCGGTTGATCGGGAGAATTTCGGGCTGTGTCTGGATTCGTTCAACATGGCCGGGAGGATCTATGCGGATCCCGAGGCCGTCGATGGGAAGACGGTCGATGCGGAAAAGGCCGTTGCGGAGTCGATTGCGAGATTGCGAGGCTGGGCGAGCAGTGGCGAGTTGGATGTGCGGAAGATCTTCTACATCCAGCTTGTGGATGGGGAGAGGCTGGAGGCGCCGCTGGATGAGAATCATCCGTTTTATGTGCCCGGCCAGCCGGCAAGGATGAACTGGTCGCGGAATGCAAGGCTGTTTCCGTGCGAGGAGGAGCGCGGCGGGTATTTGCCGGTCTTGGAGATTGCGAGGGCGTTCTTTGATATTGGGTTTGTGGGCTGGGTGAGTTTGGAGTTGTTTTCGAGAACCTGTGGCGATCCCAGTCTCGAGACGCCGCGCGTGCATGCGGAGCGGGGGATGGAGAGTTGGAGGAAGGTCGTCAGGGCGCTGGATTTGGGCGTTGACGTTCCTGCGACGGCGAGTGCGAGTGTTTCTGTATCTGCAGCGAGTAAGCGGGTGTCCTCGATGCAGCAGGAGCTGCCTGTTCAGCATCGGTTGTGATTTCCTCCCCCCTTTCTTGTACTTGCGAGAGCGTTTCGGTTATCTATGAATGGTATGCTTGTATTATGCATGTAGACTAGTATACATGCTGCCGCTGTTGAACCCGTTGTAATATGCATGTTTTGTTGAAATATCCAATACAATCACTCACTGAATGCTATGCTTCTTGCGCCCATCGCCGTTCACGCAGTGGTATCTCCTTCTCGCCTCGCGACCCGTCCGTCTCTTCCCGCCATGCGTAGTACTCGCCTAATCTCGTCTCCGCATACGACGCATAGTCAAAGTCAATCTGTGAGATTTGCGCCTGGATCAACGCCCAAATACCCCTGTTCTCGTCAGCATGTGTCTGAATTGTAACTTAGCTGTAGGAGTGCTACCAGTATAACCCAGGCAGACCGCGGAACCGATCTACCTCCTCGAATAACCGATCCACAATCTCTGCTTGTGATGAATCGGGAAGCTCCCGGTGCTGAGCGTAGCTGCGGACATATTCGGTCAGGAACTGCCGGCGGACCGTCCGTGTCGGCATCATGCTATAGTCGCAGTCATAGCCGCCCCATTCGGCAAAGTGATTGGCGATGTCGAATGCGGCCGGCGAGGGAGTCGCATACTCGTAGTCGATGAAGTTCACCGTCTCGATTCCATCCTCTGAACACTCGTCCTCCGGCCGGATGATAACGTTGGCGCAGAGAAGATCGCAATGCGCGAAAACAAGCTAACAAGTCAGCATGGACCAACCCTTGGATAATATGTGTAACATGGGAGACGTACCCCGTCTTCGCCGAGTCCCTGGCCGTGGTCAAACTCTCGCACAACCCACTCGAGCTCCTTCTGCAGACCTCGCCGTCTCTCCCGCTGAGCGTCCGTCGCTGCAGGCAGCGCCAGGATCCATCTCTGCAGTACCGACCAGATATTCGGTCCCGGCCTCCGAGGTTGGATCACATTCAGGTCATCCGCCTTGACAGGCTGCCCGTCCGCGGACACCTCTACAGAGTCTAGGAGCGAGCCCTTTGTAGCCATCACCTCAGCCCCGCTGATCGGAAGAACAGCGTGCCACTGTCCCAGCCGGCGCGCAACACCCCGCCAGACACTCTCCGTCACCAGATCCTGGTGTGTTGCCGGACGGCCGCGAAGAAAGCGGTAGAGCAGGCCGTTGTTAAAGCGCGCCAGCAGAGGAGGGGCTAAACCATATCTAGCGAGAAGAGCATGCGAGTTCGTTTCCCCTGTAGATGGAAAACCAGAAAACTCTACTTAGCACAATGTCGCGTTGGGCAGGATTTTGGGAAAAGGGGGCGGGGGGGGATTGGAAGGTTCCGGTTGCGCCATACTTTCGCGGTCTATGAGAATTTCTGTATGATTACCGTACGCTCTCATCAGTACTGCCTCCTTGTCTATCTCCTCCTCCGTCAAGCCAGGTTTGCGATTTATGGCTTTGAATAGCTGCGAGGGTCAGTCGCCCCGGCTCAGTTGTGGGTTGAGGTGTTCGCAGGGGTGGTTACCGTATTAGTTATTCCATCCGTAAATCGTACAAACTCGATCTTATTCTCCGGGCCTTCCCAGTGCGGGTTCAGCGTCAGCACCAGTCTCAGCGCAGAGGCATGCGAATCGGCATGGTTGTATGAGTTGGCTATGTACCGGACCGTCTGGTCCGAGCCGACCGAGCCCATATCCGAGAATGATCGTTTGCGAGGTGTATACAGGGGATCAAAAGATGAAGCCTAACTCTCCAGCAGGTCAGCAAGAGCATTGGAAGTCGCCGTTACCATAAGAAAAAAAAAAAAGGGGGGGGCACACCTATTATGAACCACGGATGGTCCCGCCAGCAGCGCAGCAACAAAAGCCAAGCAGGTACCGGCAACTGTACTCCTCACGGTGAGGTTGTAAGGATGGTTCGAGATGTTATGCCGAAGGGAAAGGGCAGAAGGGAAGAGACGGTAGAGAGAGCAATAATCAAGAAATGGACCCGGGGGGTGGAGGAGGGATGGGGGGACCTGATGTCGTCAAAGGCCTTTGAGGGTCGGGTGTGGTGCAGTGGTCTCGTGCCTCCCTTGTGATTGGGAGAATGGCGCCCCCCTTTCAGTTGCAGAATCAACTTGGAAGCCTGGAGTGCCTGACATCCTGCTCGTCTTTTACACTGTACGTACCTACCTCCAGCTACTAAGGTACTTACCTACAGGTCCGTATCCCCGCCGCCAGGCGAGTAAGAAGCTTGCAGTTCAGTAGGTAAGAACTTTGGGGTTCTTATTATTTCTCCGATAGCTGGCCGGCTACTCCGTACTACCTTACTATTATTATTGCTAGATCGCCTATCGGGAGACAGCTCGCGTGCCGCACAGGGGCCATCCCTGTCCTTGCTGGCACCCCAGCCAGGAGTAAAACCAATTACCAAAGTTACCAGTATCAGTCTTAACTCTGTCCACAGTCCCGCTAGCCCCTCAACCAAACCTGACCTTGTTGTTGGACGAAACTTGGAACTTATAACTTTAACTTCCGTTGAGTGGGTGCCAGTCTGCCAGATTTCTTTTACTTTTCATGTGAAAAGACTTTCCCCACCCTGACCGCCTTCACTGCTGACCGCCTGGTGTGTATTCTGCCACCGCCGCTCCCAATGATTATCCGAACCGTCTCAAACCCCTTAAGGTTCCATCCACTGAACCTTACCTAAGCAGTCAGTACCTAGCGAAGCTAACCACATCCAACCTAGCGCCCCCATCATCGCACCCTATAAAATCTTCAAACCTCCCACCACAATTTTGATTTTTTTCTTTTCTTTTCTTTCTTCATCATCAGTAGCGGTTTTACATACCATGTAAAATCTATACAAAAACCGGAGCTCCGCTAAGGCGGCTCGCTGAGGGTTATTCTAGGGGGATTTTTTATCTTAAAAAATGTCTCTTGTGGGTTTCCTTCCGTTCCCGGCTCTGGAGAGCAATTTGACCAGCACGTCTCCCTTTTTCCCTTGACAATTTATGGCTGGGCTAGGTGTGTTTCCTTCGGGAGATCCCCATGCGCTTTGGCTGTGGAGGGGGCGTGATATCCTTTTTTTTTTTCAGCTTTTTTGATTTGAGTTTTTGTGTTCTTGTTTGTGGGATGGATATATTGTAGACGGTCAAGACGGCTTGGGTAAATTCTGAAAGCCGCAGCCTGTAGGCGCATTGTTTGCTGGCATGGATGTCAGTTTGCACGAAAAGCCCAGCTGTACTGTTGCAGAAACTTCTGTGATGGACTTCGGGCAGTCTAGAAGTGTCTGGACCATTTGAAGCTGAAATGCATGACTTCATATTGGTTGTTGACGCTACACCCAGATAGTATGGGTACAGTGCCAGCCTCGATTATTTAGGCATCAGGTATACTAGAATGTGTACCTAATTACCTACCAAGGTCCTTCTAAATGCCGAAGGATAACAGTGTATTGCTCGTTTATACGTGATCATGTAGCATGCTATCCGGTCCCTCGATATCGAAGTCGAGTCTCCGTCTTCAAACCCTCCCCGCACTCCCAATCTGGATGCGCTCTCCAGTCCATCGATCCTCCTTCCGCAGAACGGGCCAGCTCGTCCCATCGCCCTTGACAAGCGTCAACTCCAATTTCGTCCCCAGCACCCGGAAGCTCGATTTGGCCGGGTCGATCGGCGCAAACAGCTCGTAGCTATCCTTGTACCGCTTGTTATCCGTAGTCGGGAGATCAAGCTCGATGCCCGTAGCGCTGAACTCGACCTTCGCCTTTTCTTTGTCGATCTTCTTCAAGTATAGTGAGACATTCACTGAGGAGGCGGTTTGGTAGAAGTCGTTCCTGTTGTGTCATTATCAGCATGGCATGAAACGATCAAAAACATGGGGAGGAATGGTAAGCCCTACCGAACAGTCTCAACCTTCTCTTCCCCAGCAGGTTTGCCCTTCCCGACAAAAAGATGCCTCTTCTTCTCTGCGCAGCCCTCAATCTTCAAAAACTCCTCAAACTCCAGAACGCGCCGCTTGCAGCATGACCATCCTTTGCTCCCCTCATGGAACACGGGCTGTCCGGGGTGGTAGACACACTTCTCCTCCTCCCGCGACACATCCGGGTTATACGAGGCATTGCAGCCCCGTCGCCGGCAGGTCGCGTTGGCTGGGATAGCGAGCGAGGGGTCATCGGACTCCTCTTCCTCGGGGACGGGCGTAGGCGCATTCGATGGAGGGGGGATAGCAGGCGAGTGGGTCGGCCCTCGAGGCACAGGTGAGGGCGCCGCAACAGCAGGTGCAGCAGCGGGGGTGGGAGCTGGAGCTTCTGGAGTCTTCTTCACAGGCGGCGCGGGGGTATCGTCGACCGTTGAGTGTTTTCCCGTGGTGCAGGGAGGAATCTCCATGAACTCCTCAAAGGTAAGCACGCGGGGCTTGCAGCAGTTCCAGCCTAAAAATCGACGCGGGGAGTATTAGCGGAGAGTTTCGGGACACACTAACTCAGAGGGTACTTGCGATGACATCCCCGAATACCCAATTCAGACCAAATTCGGCTGCGAGAGCGATCTACTTACCTTTCTGTCCTTCATGGAATACGGGCGGGCCTGGATGATAGACGCAGGGCTCGTTGGGGTCGGTGAAAACCTTCCCACAGCCTTTGTGGACGCACTTGTTGGCCATAGTCAGTGTCGCACGGTAATTCAGCTGAAATTCAAAAGTTAGAAGAAACTTCAAGACTTCTGGCTAAGATGAAGGCCCGAAGTCGGTGGAGAGGGGGAGGAGAAGAGTGCCTCATAAAGACCTTTGAAGCAGTTTATCAGAGGCCCAAAGAGGTTTAGTCTGGGGAAGCTCGAAGGTTCCATCGACTTGGGATGATCCTTCGATCTGAACCCTTCCTCCGACCATCACCGCCATCTTCTCTCATTATTGCCATAACCCACTGGCACACTGGCAGGCGCGATGCTTCCAACTACTCGATTATTTCAAGCCGCCCGGGTTACTCTCTTCACCCGTGCCGGTTGTGGGCTCTGTGATACTGCCAAACTCACGGTGAACAAACTGCACAAGCGATGTCCCTTCGACTACTCTGAAGTGGACATTATGGGCCCTGGGAACAAAGCATGGAAAGACGTTTATGAATTTGACGTTCCTGTTTTGCATGTACAGTCTGCTACGAACGGAACACTGTCGGATCCGAAAAAATTGTTTCATCGGTGGACAGAACAAGAGGTGGAGACATTGGTCAACGACGCAGAAAAACAATGATCGCGATTGTATATAGCCTTCTATCAGGCTTCTCTACCTCAGCAAATGGGTCAGAGCTCATCTCTTGGTACTTTACGAGTCGTGGGAACTTCAGCAACGGAGGTCTAATCCAAAATCAGTTAAGCTCAGATCCCTGCTACAAAGCTCGAAACCAGTGGAGACCATATCACACCTTGACATCGGGATAGCACCTGTATCTTTCATCGGCCTGGTCCCAGCCAACGCCATTAAAAACGGTCAGCACATTGGTTGGATCCACCTCTCGCTTGATCTGGAGCAATCTATCATAGTTTTCCTTCCCCCAGAAAGATCCGATAGGGTCAGGCTCGAAAGGATCCGCTTCATTCTGGTACGCGCCGCCCTCTGGTGTAAGAGCCCTCAGCTGGTTCATTATATCGTGTGTCGTCTGCCAGATATCTTGAACCAGCCGTGGGTCAGTTGTAATACCTTCAAACTGCCGCGTGAAGATGACATGCCACAGCGATCGTCGCCAAGCGGGCGTTATCGAGGCCGCGCCTGGGCTGCCAGGCAGATCAGATCCTGGCATTGTACGAGAGTAAAGGTGTGGCGTGACAGCATACATCATCAAACCAGCCCGTGCGGCCACGCCTTGTTCCTCCGACGTGGTTAGGATGTTATGCAGAGCGGTTGAAAGCTGCTTCTGGTTCTCATCGCCGACGAACGATTCCCTAGGGACCAGGCGAGACGAGAAAGCAAAACCAGAACTGGGAAGGATGAGCTGCTCTTCATGCGCGATGACAGCTTGCAGAACTTGATAGTAATCCGCGGTGTCGACGCTGGCATTTCCCAGTGTTCCTGAGCCAACTGGCCTGTTGGCAAGCTCGATTAATGGCTGCATGGAAGCTTGAGCTTGAGAGAGGTCCAGCATTGTAGTGCCTAAGGCAACTGTTGACGCTCCCCGGCCGACCGGGCTTGGTAGAATGTATCCTCCCCAGCCCTCGGACGCCCATTTATCGGCGTTTGCGACGACGATCGAGAAGAAATCAGGAGTAACGTCCTCGGTCAACCCAGCGATAGAGGCACGGACGAACTGCATCGGTTTTTTAGGATGGACCAGGTAACTGATCTCGGTCACCACTCCAAAGGTACCGCCGCCGCCGCCACGGAGAGCGAAGAACATATCCTGGTTCTGACACCGGTTGGCGGTGATGTACGTCCCGTTTGGAAGGACAGCTTTGATCTGCTGGACATTGTCAACGCCGAGTCCCAGCTCGTTTGAAAGCATACTGTGTCCACCTCCTGCCAGCCAACCGCCAGCCATTCCGACGCTGGGAGAGGTACCACCCACTACACGATAACCGTGCGCATCTGCAAACCTGTACACTTCGTCGAATTGCTGCCCAGCTCCAACAGTGATGGCATTCCCAACTTCTTCGGTGCACTCGTCAGGGATGAAGCCCTCGGTCAGTTCAATCGGAGGCTGAAGATGGTGCGTCCTGTCTGTTGTTAACGAGAAAAAAGGAACACATGTGAGCATCAAAGGCAGCCGCATACCACAGTCCAAACGAATCAGGAGCAGAACTCCTTCCTAAGTAATCATGCCCAGTATTCTTAACAACCAGGCGGACATTATGCTCTTTCGCGAACACCACCGTTCTCCGTACATCCTCCACACTCCGCGCATCAACATAATACCACGGCACGCTCCCCTGATCACAAGGCCGAGTCATTGGAGTCTCCAAGTCCGGCACCGTCGTGCTCATTGCACAGCCCTCCCCATTCGCCTGGCATCCCGCCCAGTTCGACTGCTGGTAGCCGCCGAAATGATCCGACACAAACAGATGGTCAGCCCGATGCCGCTGCAGGCGATCACATACTTCCGGCATTGGAGTCTATATCTATCAGCACCGAGGACTCTTCCGTCAGCAAACCGAACCCGGAACAGCGATTTACCTGTGGGCCATCATTGTAGATCTTGAAGCAAGGCGCAAGCATCGGCATCCCATTATACAGTCGTCCCGAAACACTGGCATTGAACGCATCCCAGTTTTCTTGATCGATTGACCATACTGGGCTGTAATGGTGGAGGGCAGCAGCCACCGGCCCTATCGATATCGTGGCGAGAGCGAGCAGACAGAACGCCATGGGTGAGTTGAGATGCGTAATGACCACCACGCAGGCAATGATTATTATATACACGACCAGCTGAAAGTCCTGATTGTCGGGCGTAAGTGACGTGTACGACGGGGCTGGCGGACGCATTCTGAATTTCTGGAGTCTTGCAATGAGACGGTGGCTTGTAGTGGGGGGGTGGGTTAAAAAGCAAGCATGGACGCGAGTATGCAGCTGCTGGAACAATCACCGACCGGGACTGAATATGGATGGCTACCTGAAAGTTGAAGTAAATCTGCAGTCTGCATCCTTGTCGATCTCTAGTGGATTATGCATTCTATGCGTTTTCATTTCCTTCGCCTGAGTTACAGGGAAACCGGTGAGCGGAATTCGGAGTATATATATATGCATCTATAGAGACTTAATGAGGCCGCCTTAACAAGACCGCTTGGGGTTTGCTCACTGAGTATATATCGTTACTCAGTGTCTTTGAAGTGAAGGGTAAATCAAAGCAGATTCCAAATCGGAGTAAAATGATGCCCTAATCCGCCCTACCTTAGTAGCCCGGGCAGCCTAATGCAAATGACAAGGACCACGAGAGCGAGGCATCTTCTTAGACCGTCGCTGCTATTTGTCTCCCTGAGTAATATACTGTAGGTATCAGAGCACGCCTCTTATGGAGCATCATTTCCATTTATCCCTCCCGCCATTTAATATCAGATCAGATGCATATATATATATATATAAACTAAATACTACCTTGCAAACTCCGCACCGTCGAAGCAATCCCCCCTGTACAATCCCCTCGACAATCCTTCCGTAGGCCTCCACGACCTGCTGCGCCTCTTGATATGATGTGAAAATTCTCTCATCAAACTGCATTTTCAGCCGATGCTGCCCGCCAACGTCCTTAAAACACTTCGAACATGATCGCATAGTTCACATACATCGTCAACTCACTCATCGCCATGACAATCCACCGCATATGCTCCTGCTCCTGCTCCTGCTCATTATTCCCCCCCCACCCACGACTAGTAGTAGCTGACGCTGGTTCAAAAGGCTGAAACAAAAACAGCGTCTTGGCCGCCGCGCTCTCCCGCTGGACCCCAAGGAACCGGTCATATATCTCTCCCAACGTCACGCTTCCATGCTCCGTGATCTCCCAGAACAGTGACTGTGTGGTCTTCAGCAAACTGTGGATGGGCGTTTGAGAATCGAACCTCGAGCGGAAGGGGAGGAAATTCGCGCAGGTCCCATTGATGCTTTGCGGATTGTCCAGGGACACGTTCCGCCCCGTGAGGAGGTAGTCGTATGTCACGTCGTGAGAGTTGGCGAGGTGTGCGAGGAGGATGGTGTAGGCGGTTTGGAAGACGACGGAGGGGGTCACGCCGGCCTTTTGCGTGAAGGCGTTGATCGGTGTGGCGCATTTTGAGACAACGGTCCGTTTCTGGATGCGAGGGGTGGTGATGGTGGCTGGGTATGCGAAGGAGTTGTCGCGGAGGAGATTCTGCCAGAAAAGGGCGACTTTACCGTCACGACCGCTGTGGTGGTCGGTGGTCGTCCCTCGCGCAGGGCAGTGAACTGGTCATCGAAAATCCGGAGTAAGGTCCCATCATACATGGCGTGGTCGAGTTTCGTGACCAGATCCATGGTGCCGTTGTCACGTTGGAGTATGAGATATCGGACGGAGGGCTTGCCCAAGGTGAAGTGCTTGTTCCAGTGCGTCTGGATTAAACTGGCTCGATCCGCCTCGCTGTGACATGGCACGATGGTGAGGTCGAGGAGGGGATCCCGGAGGATCACCTGGACCCAGCTCAGCGGGTCCTCCTCATCCTGGCGCAGATACATGGCACGGAGAATTTGGTTCTCCTGCGTCAGACGGGTCGTGAGTTGAATCCATCTTTCCAGGTTGAATCCACGCGGGAGTCGGCGCACGGTCATGAGCTGCCAGAACTGCTCCGGTTTGTGGCCCTGCGTAAGGAACTCGACTTGTCCCGGGGCACATGGATATATCTCCTCCACTTGGCTTGGGTGGACGCCTGCGTCTTGCAACCGGCGGTGGACGGATTCACTCGTGGTAAACTCAGGGTGTGTGTCGTAGGGGCAACAGTCGGCGTGAGATGTTCGGCTTGTTCCTTCAGAGATGGATATGTGAATACGTCGTTGGCGGAGAGCGTGTAGTTGGCCTGTCGGAGCAAGTTGACCAGGTTGATCGCTGCGATTGATTCGCCGCCGTAGCGGTAGAAGAGCTCGGAGAGGTGGATGGTCTCTGCATCGATGCCGAAGAGCTCCGCCCAGGCGTCACGGAGAACATGCTCTTCAGGCGACAGAATGGAGGACGAAGAAGAAGAAAGACCGGCTGCACGGCGGCTGTTGAAGCGTACCGCGCAAGATCCCCGGGTTTGAGGGCTTCGGCAAACGGAGCTAGATCCAACGCTCTCTGTAAGCGCCTCAGCCCTCACTAGACATAAACAATCTACGGCAGCAAGTAAGTCATTCCATCAATCACCGGCCAAGAAGAAGTCCTCGTGCAAATGTCCGCTGCTCCAGCAAATCGGGCCATGGAGAGGGGGCCAAGAAGATACTACAAGTAGTGTAGAGTAGATCAATATTACAGTATCTACTAATAAGACTAACAGCAACAAACAAGGCCTCTCCTGTCGCGACATTCCTGGACATTGTTGCGAAAGAACAGGTATGCATTCTACAGCAAGCCATACCAAGGTACAGTCTATTATACTCAGGATCAGTATACTTAGCTTATTATAAGCAGATAGTTAAGGATATATAAGTATAGTATTATTTATAGTATAGTAGATGGTCCAAAACAGGTTATTAAGATACTTAATGGATATTAGCTGCTAAGTAATGCCAGTTGAGAACCCCAGTCTTCTACTTTAGGAAGTGACTATATTATCTCTATATAGATATACCTTATCTACTAATACTTCCAGCACCATATATAGAGTAGATATAAGATAGTAGGATAAGACACAGCATCCTAATTAGGTAATTACATTCGAGGGCTTCAGCTGGCAGTAGCAATTTACTCTTATTCTATAATCAAGGTAAGGATAGGAAGGGTGGAATCTTAAATTAGTAAATTTATGAAGTACATTAACAGCAATCTAGTTACCTAACCAAACAAGCCGGTTTAAAGCAGTAGAAATAGTAAGAAATCCACATATGGCGGAGTTAGGTATCTCTTAGGGCTTGCCCATATGCATCCATCCATCCGCATCCATCTTCCACTCCCCTCCCAACCCAAATGAATTCGAGTCCGCTCCTCGAAATTCTCAAATATTCTATCCAGCATCGCTAGGCTGCAATGGCCACAGCATCCTTGAATAACTTCCGTTGCTACGGGACCATGTTAACGGTCTCCCCGGGCATAGAACAAAATAAAGATGGAGAAATACTCACAGTGAAACAGACCGACACGACCAAGCTCACCGCGGCACCGACATAGACGGGGATAAAGACATTCTGCAACGCACTCACGATGACCTCAATGCAGCGGGCGCGCAGCTCTTCCGGCAGGGAGCGGAAGTAGGCCCCGCTCGTGCCGGAGATTGCCAGCTGGAGTTCCGATTGGGAAACGTTCGGCAGCAGGGCCGCCAGCCCGGTCACGGCTTTGTTGATGAAGACGGCTCCGGCAATGGCCAGACCATAGGCAATTCCGCCGAGTTGGCCTGTTCAAGAGGAGGTAAAGGGATTATTACCATTGCTTTTGTAACTAGTTAGGGGGACGGGACGTACCCAGCATCATGTAGCTGATACCGTAGGCCATCTCGGCGGGGGGCACAACGGCCTGGATGACAGCGTAGCCGGCCTGGATGAAGCAGCCGGTCCCGATACCGACAAGGATCTCAAAGCCGTAGATGTTTGCTTCCGGGGTGTCGGGTTGGATGCGAGCTGTTGCGTTCGCGTTAGCTTACTTCTTCCATGTAATTAATAGAAGGCAAGGACTTACAGAGCAGGACGCCACCGACCAAGGTCAGAACGCTGCCGAAAACATACCAGGGCTGGAAATAGCTGAACCGGGACATCAGATGTCCGTTGGCGAGGATACAGGCACTCAGCACGAAGATCAACGGCAGCAGCCGAACGGCCGCCTTGATTGCGTCGTCGCCCCTGGTGAACTGGAAATACAGCGGGATATAGTAGATGGGGATGAAGCCGGCCGTGTTGACGGCGGCCGCGCAGATGAAGAGGAAGACGGCGTTGATGTTGCGCATGAATTGGCACGGGAAGATGCGGTCGGTCACGCTGGTGAACAGCTCCCAGCTCTGTTGGACGCCGAACACGATGAACAGCACGCCCGAGACGACAAAGAGCGCGATGGTCGGTCCACTGTTCCACGGATAGAGGGCGCCGCCGAAGTTGATGGCCATGATCAGGGTGACGATGGCTCCGATGCTGAGGGTAGCTCCCACCACGTCGAATTCCCGCAGAAGCGTGGTCACCTTGGTCCCGGCACGGGGCTTGAAGGATGGAATGAGGAACAGGTAGACAGGCGCAAAGACGCCGGAGACACAGAGGTTGATATAGAAGGCCCAGCGCCATGTTGCGGGGGACTCCACGAACGCGCCGCCAACCACCGGGCCCAGGACGGTTCCAATGCCCCAAACGAGACCCCTAGAAACTGGAAGTCAGTACGACGGCAACGTGTCTTCTCTTGTATCGAGGGTGTGGACGAGCATACACAAAACTCAACTATCCCGGCCGCTCACGGTCCGACGTGTTGACGGACAAGAGAGTCATGACACCCAGATACATGCCATTTCCTCCCATGCCAGCCAGGACACGTCCGACCACGAGAGAATTCATATTCGGTGCAGCGCCGCAGAGGGCGGAGCCGACGTTGAATACCACGGACGAGAGGATGTACAGCCATTTCGCATCGAAGAGACCGTAGAACTTGCCAAAGGGGAGGACGACTGCAGCTCCACCGAGCAGGAATCTGGCGAAGTCAAGTCAGTCACATTAGTCAAACTCGGATTGCAAAGCGGAATGTATGTCTATAGATACCCAACCGAGAGCCAGGGAAGCTTCACGACGTCTCCGAATCGGTTCACTGCGGCCTAGATTTCGATTCAGCGATGCTCTTGAGATGAGTTTTGGGCTTGCAGTCCTACCGGAGTGATGTCGGCCACCACCGTGTTGTCCAACGAGTACAGGAAGATGCTCGACAGGATACTGGTCACGACCAGGAACCACTGAACAAGTTGTCAGTACTTCACGAGCGCCGAGGTTAGGTTCTTTCGGCCATCTCACCAGAATGCCATGAATCTGTCGGGGCGAAGCATCTGGAGCTGGAGAGTCTGCTTGGTCTTTCTCTTGACCGGACGTGTTTCCTTCCAGCTCTGCTAACTGCCGGTGGTCATCAATGGGTCCCTCCACGGGGGGCTTCTCGATGGATGACGACGGGGTGGACGACATTTTGGAGCTTCAGAAAGCTGTTTCTGTGGATAATCGATGACCTGCGATTGACCCCCAGCTGAGAGGCAATAAGTACCTAACGGTTGAACACGCAACAGGAGAGGTATCAGCTCTACAGCTTAGAAATCAAAACAGCTGAATAATGCCATCATTCTTTGACAGGAGATTCACCACGCTGGCCTTGTGTCTGGCTTTGTTTGCGCCGACCTGATACTCGGTCGACTTCCCGAAAAGGAAGTTCGCCGAGGTGAAGTGAAGCACTTCCTCTGGACAGGTCCATGGTTGGGATATAAGATTTGCAGAATAATATGTCCTGATCTCTAGGATGGCTTTGTAATCCAGCTTTGGGCTCTGCTTTTCTCTTTCCCCAAAGCAATCGCTGAAGGGGGCGGGGAAGGGGTCTCATTGCGTCCTCAAGTCGATTATTTCTTGAGCTCATACAAGTTGGACTACCTAGCTAAGCTTTATCCTCCAAGAAACCGTTTCACGCCTTCTGCATATGAAGATCTACTACAGTGTCCGAAGAGCAGACGACCAAGGAGAGGGCTAGATATCAAAATATCCCGTCTCGGAAATCATATATCTATCCCATAGAGAACAGACAGACCCCTCTAATTCCCCGTAACCACACCCTTCAGATGGTCCTCTAAGCCCGGAATCTCCCCATCCAGGTCAATGCGCAGCCCCTTCGTAATGCGCGCAATAAGTACATAAACCCCCAGCACCACATAAACCTCCACCAGCTCCTCGACACTCAAGAACCCCCTGGCCCGGCTGACGGTCTTCTCGGAGTTCGTGTACGTGGCCAGCTGCTCATCCACCAGATGGAGGATTGCCCGATCGCGCGGGGTGAAGATCGCCTCCGCCTCGACCTTGACGCCGTCAGCGCCGTCACCACCACGGCCAGCGGACCGTTTCAGGGCGTCGAGTTTCTCCTCCGGCATGCCGTGGATGCGCGCCACGGGCACATTCACATCCCATTCGTACTCTGCGTCCAGCACGGCCGAGATGCGGAGGACGATGAGTTGCCAGTCGAGCAGGTGGAAGATGTTGCGCCGGTAGGGCAGCTGGGAGATGGCGGCGGCGACGTCGGGAGGAGCGTCTTGCAGCTCGAGGTAGGGGACGAGGCAGTTTTGAGGGTTGGTCATCTCGGCTCTGCGACTGGAAGGTTGTACCTGGGGATTCGGGTCACTGCGACAGCGACCAGCGTGGAGTCTTTTGTAAGCTCCATCATTTGATCCAAGCCCAATGTCATTCCATAGTCGACCCGGAATGCTTTTGACGGAACCCTGTCCCTCCTGAGTCCCGTCATTCAGACTGATTTCCCTTTCGGGCCATCCCGAGGTTATTCCTTGGTCAGCAGAGGTTGTCATCAGAATTACCGGCCACTTTGGGATGGAACTGTTAGTAACTTAGTAGTCCGTCCGGCAGATCAAGTTATTAATTAATGATGCCGGAGAATGTAGTGATTTTCCCTTTCCGGACATTCGCCGAGCGACTCCCAATGAGGAAATTGATGCCCAAATCCATATGAGAATCAGAATGAGACAAAGACCAAAGCCCTTGCAGTAGCTGTCTCTTTCCATTGACATTCCGGCTTCCCGAGTAAATCAGTAAACCGCACCAGACAAGGTATGCCGGCTATCGTCCTCATTCTGCCATTCGGCCTGAGGCGAAAAGAGGCCGGCCTTATATGATGCTCCCCGTCAGGCTGCATCCGCTACCTCCACTAAGGTCGGGTATACGAGCGATATACCTAATTGAGGTTGATACCTCATCAGACAATTCGGCACGCGTTCTAGTTATGCACATGCATAGATGGGAAGCTACTGGCGTGAGCGGGGGTAGATGGAGAGCCGCGCTGAAGAAGAAGACAGTGACCATGTCACATACATATGATAGGATTGCCGTTTTCCCATACCGTCGTAAAACTAAGTAGAGACCCAACCCAAGAAAAATACCTAGGACTTGAATCTACAATCAGAATATGAGCCCCCCAGCGACAAGTCTCCTTGCCGACGCAGCCAGTTGCATCTGGCATACGATCCAGCTGCACCCGTGGTGGACGGCCCTCACGATTCTCCTGACCCAGCTCGCGTTGACTCGATACCGAGACGGACTGCGACAGATCCCCGGCCCCCATTCGTCGCCAGCGTCTCCAACGTGTGGAAACTGCGCGCCGTCTGGAACCAGAACATGCACCGGGAGAACGTGCGGGTGCATGAGGACTACGGCCCTATCGTGCGGATCGGTCCCAACCACGTCTCCGTGGCGGATGCCCAGAGCATGCGTGCCATTTACGGGGTGCAGAATGTATTCCGGAAGGTATCTATCTACCTAACAGCCGAGCCTTGTCCTATGACCAAAAGGAATAGGTATTAACTTAACTGTCCATAGTCAGCCTTCTGCCCGCTGGCCGAAGCCATCTACAAGGGCCGGTTCCTGCCGACGCTCTTCACGACGGAGAGCAACGAATACCACCTGAGGCTGAAACGCGGCGCCGTCAAGGCCTTCTCCATGGACACGGTGGTGGGACTGGAGCCGTACGTGGACAAGTGCATTGCCGTGCTCGTTTCGCGGCTGCGCGAGGTGACGGAGCACGGCAAGAAGGCCGTCAGTCCCGTCGCGTGGCTCCAGTATTTCGCCTTTGACGTGCTGGGCGAGATCAATTTCTCCAAGGACCTGGGCTTATCGCCAGCAGATAAGATCAAGGGCCAGGTGCATGGAGCGAAGGAGAAACGAATGCTATATGAAATCCTTTCGGCATGCATAAGATGGATCATGAACATGTGTTACTTCAAGACATCTATCTATGGATGGCTCACGGCAAAAAATTGCAATACCGCCCGCAATGATCCATCAATATCAGACGCTGCCCGACTCAGTCGAATTAGTATCGACTTCACCTTGGCCGTGCGGGCCTCACTCCCGGTGATTTGACTCGCATTGCCAACACGCATCAGCAGCGCGCGGAAATTCCTCACCTGCAGCTTCAGCAGCACAGAAATAATATGCACCTGCTCCTCATTCGAGTACATGGACTGAAAGTCGCTGGCAAATAACTCGGGGTTGCACTTGGCTTTCGACGCCGCATCACGCGACGAAGTGCAGTAGAGCTCCCCCAGTCGCCCTGGAGAGCGCACCGAGTCCGAAGAACTCGCTGATGACTGATCACTAGAATCACTCAGTCCCGAGATACGCTGGTTGGCCTTTTTGATGCGCTTGTGGATGCACTCGAACATCTCGGTAAGCCGATCGCAACTGATCACTAACAAGGTGTGGACGGTGGGGAGCAACTTGCAATTCACGCAGTCGAGCGGTTTCAGGCACTGCGCGATGATCCATTTCTGAAGCTGTAGAACTTGGCCCAGTGACAGCGTTGTGATGCGGAAATCGTCGTCGTCGAGCTGCTGGACGACACGCACGGTGTTGTACATACAGGAACACCCATCATTTTTGGCCCAGAGTGCGGAAGAATCCATCGCGGTATCCATAATGGGGTCGTTCGACGGCGCACTGGAGATTGAATGGGAAAAGCCATCCAGGAGGGGGTCGCGGATGGCCGGTTCGGTGGCTGGCTCGTTGGGGACAATCAAGGGGTCGAGTGAGAAGTGAGGTCGGGATATCGGTGCGGATTGTGGCGTCAACGGTTTTGGAAGATCACTGACTATCACTTCCGTCAGTCATGCATTCAAAGGGCTGTGAACGTGGCCCATGGATAGATGATGTGCCTATACGGCGGTGGTCTTGTTGAAGGGAGGCTACCGCACCATATGGCAAGGCATCGGGGTTGTATGGCTCACTGTTTTGCGGGTCCATCGCGCTCAGCAGGTCGGCCGTCCTGATCTGCGAATTCGACCGAGTGATTTCCTCGATGTCGACCAGCAAATTCTCAAAGTTCATGTCAAACAGTGTTCCTCCTTGCGACTCCAGGTTCCGACCCTGATCTTGCAAGGGCCGTTCACCGTTTTGCGGGCTCGGCGGTTTGGAGAGATTCGGGGGCTCTAGAACAGTCTCGACAGTGGGAGTCGTGTTGGAACGGCCTAACGGACTGCTCCATGAAGTTGTGCTTGAGGCGGGCCCATTGGTATCGTGGTTCGAGTGGTTCTTTGCCTGGGTGGAGGGAAACACACAGGCAATGGACTTGGTCCTGCATCTGTCGCAGTTCCCTATGCGGCCGGTACACCGCAGCTGTACACAGAGTGAGCTCGATCTCAAGCCAGGACAAAGGCCTCTTCGAAGGGAATGGCCGAGTTTACCTTTCGTGTCTGGCAGGATACACAAGCAGGTCGCCGTCCCATCCGCAAGCGACTCCGCTCCTGGCCAGGACTGGCACCGCGCGTCGCGACTTGCTCCATCTCAGTATCTCCATCTCCACTAGGACATTCCAGTGTAATGAACATGATGATGGTGGGTCGTTTGAAGCAAGCGAGTGGAGAGATGCTGCGGGGCAATTGGACAGAGAACGAACAAAGGGGAGATACCCACTGCCTTTTTGACTTGACATTTGTCATATTGCCGGCTGCCGAAGGAAGCGGGGGCAATAGTGAAGATTTAGCTTAGCGTTCCTTTTTTCTTCTTTTCTGGTTGCACTATTATAGCGGATTGGAGATCTTCAGGGTCATCAGGGTCATCAGGGTCATCAGAGTCATCAGCAGGAGGCGGAATCCAATTAGCTACCTAGTAGATGATCAATGTAACTCTGTTGGAGCAAGTCCAGCGAATAAAGGCCCTCCGAAGAAGTAATCTGGCCTTTTTTTTCTTCGCCTGAGCAACCCCTGCTTCCTCGTATTTGCCCCGTTGATGGCTTCGTCTAGGCTTCCATTCTCAGGGCCGCCTGGTAGTGAGTGCGGCGGACTCCTTTTATGGTAATCGAGAAGATTCTCAAGTATGATACCAACTGAGAGACAAAAAACAAGTTCAATCCAGGTCCAACAAGTGAGTCTCGTGGGGGAACAGCATTGATATAAGAAGCTAAAGCAGGCCCTTCTATCTGCTCTATTTGTTTTCATCTCCCTACTAGCCAATTTTCTTACAGGAAGTGAGTGCATGGACAATCATGGACAATCACTCCGCGGGGAGTTACTCGAACAGGCCCATTGTTATTATTAATGCATGCTCCTGGGCTGGGGGCTAAGGTAAGTGCGGCCAACCGCCATATCTGGGCAGTCCTATACGCAGCTTGAGGAGTGGTACTAGTACTTTTGCATCTCACTCCAAAGTAGATCATGACGGGCGCGGGGCGTGTTCATGGCACCATCTCAAGCCTATCAGATGCGGACATGTACGCTATATCCCAACCAGGGAGTATTGCTAAGCTCACCAAGTATCTATTCCTCATCCCCCGCTGCGGCAGGAGCCGACAGCGCCGCCACCATTGCACAAGTAGGGGTGCCTCTCGATGTGACAGCGGAACTGGATCCAGTCAGCGAGTATGGGGCACATACCTTAACATGTCAGCCGAGGGGCAACGTCTTCCTGGCCGGGACTTAGTGTACTTACTCTGTGCAGTAGTGATCGCGGCTAATGGCGTGGGGATTCTGGCTAGGCCAATCAGTATTAATGTCTGGCCTGATCTAGAAGACTAGAACTTGCTTGTACAGGTCTCGGTGGCCCCGCTCTTCCAGTGTGTTGCAGAATGTCTGAGTCAGGGAGTGGTTGGTTGAGGTGAAGACATGTGTGCAGGAGAGGGGGGTCAGTAATGTCAGTTATGCCAGGGACCTCAGGAAGCACTAGTTGTCTCGGATGTCAGTATCCCCAACCCATTCACTAATGTTGCAGCTCAATTCCCATGGCCGGGGCCTGCTTCATGGAGAGATATCCGCGTGGAAACCCAGGTAACTGTTGTTGTGTTAATATATTCTCTTCCAATCTAGCCTGGGGTAAAAATATAGCAAGAATGTTGAAGACCCTGAACTGGCAACATCCATTAATGCATGCACTACCAAAGCCCAGCAATTTTCTCCAGTATTCAAAGAGGTATTCAGCAATCCTTAGAGAATCAAGTACATATGCTGTAGTTTCGTTGTCAAATACTTTGGTAGCAACCAACCGGCACTTCAGTCCTGGAAAGAAATACAGGAAGAAACCGAATGACCTCTCGCAAGTCTACAAATATATTAAACTATTCCTCTAGCATAAATTCATGTCATAAATTGGTCATCAAATCGCCTGCCGTCATCCAGAATCATACATGTACAAACCCAGTTCGTCATAGACCCAAAATCCAAGAATACCTCGGGACATTCATCATCAAGACCGTCAAGGCAGAGACAATAATATTGTGAAACCATCAAATGTAGGAGACTTCCTAATCACAGCTTCTCAGCTTCCTCCTCTTCCACACCGTCGTCGATGATCATCTCCACCTCTTTCACAGGATGGAGCAGCATCGGAGGTAGACACATCCGTCCTTCACCAGCGAGTTCCTCTTGCTCGCCTCCGTCGTTGTCTACTTTGTAGCCCAACCATCGCCTCCAGAGATTCGGCGAATGGCCAGCGGAGTAGAACCACGTCGTGCCGCGGAAGTTATGCTCGCGATCTCCAAAAACAGAAGTGCGCGCTCCGCCAGAGGCTCCATTGCGTCCTGCATTGAAGACGGACTCGAGACACTCGGTGGGCCATTGCCGATCGATATAAACAGAATGAGGCACGTAGACCGCTTTGAAGCCGTGATGCAAGGCAGTGGTGGCAGGCCACATCTCGGAGAACATGGTATGGCGCTTCAAGGTCGTCTCCTTATGCATGGTCTGCAACAGTTTGCGCGAAAGCCGCGAAGCAGTAATGATAGCAGCGCGCCGCGGCGGTAAGCCGTTCTCCCGGCTATATCCGGTCACATCATCTCTGAGATTCCAGGTTGTTCCCTCAGGGTCGAAGAGAGGGTTGAACACAATCAGGTCTGCCTCTTCGCCCACACCCCATTCGTATCGATCCTTTTCCATCGTCGTCGGCGGGATACCCTCTCCCTCCACTTCTAAGATATCCTGTTCGGCTGGACGCGTAGCGCCCCACACGAACTTGTCGCCCTGGCGCCGGCCGGGCTTCTCGCCATTAGCGAAATCTTGGTTCGATCCCGCGCTCCATAGGTTATTTGGGCTATTCGTGCCTATTTCAGTCTGCACGCGAGCCATTTGCCTGAAGTCCTCCCAGGATCCATGAACGGACGGTACGTAAAAGCGGGAGTTTCTTTCCCATAGCCCCCTGCGCGGCTGCTGCTGCGCCCAGCTCACGACCTTGTCGAAAAGGTGGTACCAATGACCAGTGTATCTCGTATCCATTTCCCAGTTCCAGAAGTAGTCGTACTCGGGATGCCGGTATGCAAAGTATTGCATAGGCATAAATGTGCTGCGATACACGCCATGGACAGATAAACCGCGAGCCCATGTTTCTTCTAATCCGGAATACACCAGTGCCATTTGCTGTTCCGACCAAAGAGTACCCATTCCATGGAATTCTTCTGGAAGAGCGTCCTTGAGCACGCGGTCATATGTTTCATCGTCCGCCCAGATTTGTAGATTCGCGTCCTTGACATGTATCAAAAAATGGACGGTGTACTCACCCCCGGAGAGAAGGGAAAGCTCGGAGATCAGAGCACGTAAGTATAGAATGTCCTCTGAAGTATACTGGTAATCATGCCATGTTCGAATCACAACCGCTGTTCGAGGTAGAAGTTGCTGGCTGTCTTCTGGGTTCTCCGTCGGCACCTCTGCCCTTTTCCCTGCTGTCTCCGCTGTCGCCTCCTCTGTCAGCTTATCCGTCGGCCTATCGTTGGTCGCACTCTTTGTCTCTCCTAAATCTGACGAATGGACAGCCATGTTGAGGAAACGGTCAGTTTGCTGCCCTGGCAGTCCTCGGAAACGATGGTTGTTGGCAGTCAGACAGCGATCCTGCGCAGCAGCCCAGCTTATTCGGCGATAGTCTACCGGAGGGGAATCTTCCCAAACTAGCTCGGCCCCTTCTCTATCACCCTCTAGGCCTGCGCCGATGCCGCCTTTCCGTACACTGTACCCAAGTCCATACGGCCCGAGGCGTCCAAAGCGATCGAAACAGACATCATCTTGAATTTCTAGCACCTCATTGGAACCAATAACCGCGTCCGGAAAGCCACGAGGGACCCCAGGATATGAATGAACCATCGGGATCCGCACCGTCCCATCTTCGTCCAGGAAGCACTCCTGCTTCTCGCCGTATTTCGCTATATATTCCGGAGACGTATAGTTGGGATAGGGATCGAACGCTGAGCTCGTGAACGACAAAGCCTCATTCCGGGCCTCGATGTTCGTTCCATTCGAGCTCAGATCTTTGTCTGAAATCATCCCTGTAGGGTCGTCATTAGGATATTCCGGAATATTATCACGGCGTGCAACCAATGTTCGAATCCCGCCATGGTAACGTTTCAGGAAAGGGAAAGTTTCCCATTGGGGCGGTCTCGAAGGAGGCTTGGGTAGCTCGAGCGAGGCTGGCGCGACCTTGGATGTAATCGCAAATCGAAACAGGGTTAAGATGAAGAGTATAAGAGCAGAGAACAGCGCAAGGCAAAGCCATCGCATAATTCGGTGAGGGAGTCGATAGAATCCGATAGTCGCACGCGCCCGTCTCGCCGTGGCTGGTGCGTTTAACATGGGATAATGGGACGCTGTAGTCGAGGAAGATGCAATGGAATCATCGCCGCTGTCGGAAGTTAACGAACTGTCGCTTAAGTTGCGGTAATGATAGTCCCTGTGGGCGTATTGCTTTTCAATGTCTAAGGTATCATTGCGGGCGCCGGGACTCTCTGGTTTGGCATTGTAGGCGGGCGTCCGCCCTTTCGACTTGAATTTCATGATGTGGTCGTTAAAAGGGCATGAGAGAATAACCTGGGACAGCGTCACACAGGCGTGGTCATCAAATAGACAGTATCAACCGCCCGTGGAAGTCGGGATGCTGTGAAGTATTAAGTTAGCGGTGTCCAAATAATACTCGATCTCTGGATACCACGCACAACTGCTGCAGGTACGACTACAAAGCTGCAGCGCAAACAAGCGGGATGAAGGAGGGCAACACCTCGCGTCGAAGGGCAGCCTCGGGAAATGACTGTTGATGGATTGACCGAGCAAATGGTCGGTATGGAGTGAGAAAGAAGCTTGTAATCAATGGAATCGATGGTGCAGGTGGAGGTCACAATCAACAAAAAAGAGGACTGGAGCCAACCACTACTGCAACTAGCCACACTCCGCAGACAAACTGTTTGTGCCGCCGCGTTGCCTAAGGGATATCCAGCACTAAAACGGGCCTGGCCGTCTTGGCTGGACCGACTGGACCTTGACCGACGTGACGAAATGCTTCCATCTTGGATATCATGAATTCACAGAAGACAACAACGATAACGCTTTGCAGCAGTTCAGCAGTGAGTATATCCAATTCGAACTGACTGCAGCAGTGAACGAGAAACAAAGCACATACCGTACTCTGACCTCGGGAGGAATTGGGGCCCGCCGATGTCAGTCACGTGTAATCCAAAAGAAGTTAGTCTATTCTCACCTCAGCGCTAATCCAGTTCAGGACTAGTGCTTAGTCCAGACAGATGCCTGGCCTGGCTGGTCGCCTAAACTGTGAGGCATCCAATGGATATCTGCACCTCAATTGCATGTTCGAGTCTGTTTGTTTCCTTCAAAACATCACTCTCCTATCGCTCAGTATGAACCTGAGCCTATGGAAGACTGTCACAAGTAACAAAACTTGGCAAATGCTCATGAGACCGAGTTGCAAGCAACTCGAGAGCATCCACACTTACACATGGCAAAACGTTCCCAATGACGGGATTAACTGGACAGACATCCTTTCAAATCAATCCGGCCATGTCCAAGGACAGGACAAGGTCTCGACTGCAGCCTCATGCCTCATTTCGGGGGCGCCATGTCCTCCCGATCCGGCCCTCTGGGCTGGCAGCTGAGGTATCCCGGTACCTGCGGCCACAACCTTGGAAGCCCGTCTCCCCAACCTTGAACCAAATAGTGGCCGCATCTAGGTCGGATCTCACAACCCCAGCTTGTGAGGTGCATCTACTTTCGACATCTTTGACACAGTCCCAAAGGCGATGGCCTTTCATTGATTTGTTGAAGCAGTTCAAAATGGTCTCAAACTGCTTAAAAGAAATGCTAACATCCTGCATCTACATCATACTGACGCTCACAGCCCAGCATGACCCAGCTCCAGAGAGCCCCGTTATCCCCGCCACAACTCCAGATAGCTTCCCAAGGTTCCAAAGGCACGTTTCCAACTGGTCTGCATTTCATGCTTACGCTGTGATGTAACTGATATGTTTGACTCGATTTGCCAGGCTATTTTTGCCTTGGTTTCCAGAAAATGGTCAGTCGGAGCATCAAACGGACCATACTTTTGCGTCACCTGTAACTCTATAAAGAAGTCTCAAGAACATACTCCCTTGTATTTGGGACCATTGGCACTAACAACCTAGCTCATATCGCTCCGAATGGTGCGTCCAAGCTTCCCGATGACTTTTGGACCCGATTGACTCCAGTGAAGGCAAGCAACAAGCTGCTCCTATCCTCTCCAGACCAAGAGGCCTTCCCCCTTGCCCTCTTCTCCGTCTTCCGCGTGCAACTCGCCCTCGCCGTGCTTCTCCCTCTAACATTCTACCTCGCCCACTTCATCTGGAAAGACTACCAGGCTTTCCTCGCCCTCGGCCCTGGCGGCACCCCCTCAACCCCAGGAGGCTACCTCCGAATCTGCATCCTCCGCCTCGTCACCCTCCGCGACCCCTTCTCCCCTCCGCAAATACCACAAACCCTCCACCCGAAAACGGGCTTCCTAACCGGCGACGCCCTCGCACCCCGCGCCGGCCCCCGCCCAACAGTCGCCGGAATCGCCCCGCAGCGCCAACTCTCCCAAAAGGCCTCCCCAGCGCTCTACGACGCCCTCGCACACGAAATCCACCGCTTCGCCAATAATCACCCGAACAGCCTGTATACCGCAACCTCCTGCTTCGAAAAGAACAGCACAGGCATCTTCTACCGCCTTCCGGAGCCTTCCGCAGCGCAGCACCCACAGCCGCAATCCCGATCCCACAAGCACCGCATAACCTGCAATGGCGAAGTCTGCCACTCCCACCCCAGCGACGGAAGCCTGCACCTCACGCTGCACCCGGCGGACGTGAAGCTCATTCTCGAGCGGGGCTGGGGCCAGCGACACCCATTGGCAAGGGACAACTGGTGGTGGGTGACGCCGATTGTGCCGGCCGGGTTTGTGATGATCTATGCGCCTAGGAACGAGGAAGAGGTCAAGGTTGTTGGGGAGATCATCCGTGCGGCGGCTTGGTGGGTTAGTGGGAAGGAGTTGAGTTAAGGTGAGATTATTTACCTACGCTACCTGGTTGTATAAATCTTTGCGGGACGAAGAAAACGGATTCAAGAGGTAGGGCGGTAGTTCCGGTTCAGATGGAGAGAGTTATTAGCATTAGGGGTTTACAGCATAGTCCTCAATACGTTTTCCGGTTTAGAATTTCCAAGGTTGAGAGTTGAGGGGACACAATCCATTCTTCTGAAGGAGTAAATTCAGTACTTATAATAAGACACAAAGGTACATTTCTGGGTAATGAATGCATCACAACTTTGACCCGCCAGCACGTGCCCTACCAGAGTCCTTCGTTGTAATGCCGAGGTCGAATTTTTAGACAGACAAGCATATGATCATGATGAAAGAGACGAGATGGAGGGAAACAATACACGGAGTCTGTAAGAAAAAGAGTTGTCTTTAAGCGCAAATGATAATTCGACGCCGGGATTAGAGTGAAAAAGGAAAGCTAATAGCATAGAGGAAATAAAAGAGCCGTTAGGAAACATACAAGTACCACCGAGTAGCACATCTCTTCCCTACACGAGGTGTCTGTCGGCCCCCAAGTTCCCCATCCATCATCCCCAACTCCCAGTCAAAAGTTCAGGTATCTATCCACTCATCACAAACTGGCTGCGGTTGCCACATTTAGTCGCGGCCAGTCTTCCGCAGCGTCTCGGCAAGCCACTCAAGACCTTCATACAGACCATCACCGGTAGTGGCGCAGGTAGATTGGATGTACTGGAAAGAATCACATTAGCAATGCACCGTGTAAGTAACTGGTTCAACTTACCCAAGGACGGCGGGTGAGGCTCTGAAGACCGAGCTGCTGGGTAATCTCGGCGGGGCTCATGGCGTTCTAGTATCCACGTCAGTATGCACGCGAGCGTCATGGGTGAAATGTAGGCAAACGTACGGGCAGATCTTGCTTGTTGGCGAAGACAAGGAGGAGAGCATCACGGAGCTCATCCTCGTTCAACATGCGCTGCAGTTCTTCCCGGGCCTCGACAATACGGTCGCGATCATTGCTGTCAACGACGAAGATGATACCCTGGGTGTTCTGGAAGTAGTGTCTCCAGAGAGGACGGATCTTGTCCTGACCACCGACATCCCACACGGTAAATTGAATGTTCTTGTACTCGACAGTCTCGACGTTGAAACCTGCAAACGGCGAAGTCCGATTAGTATCTCATGTTATCCAGGCGCGCACCGAGAACAATTGAACTTGGGGCCCGAGGCGGCGAGTCGGTGAACAGTGAAAAAAGGGAGGTGAGACGACTGACCAATTGTGGGAATGGTGGTGACGATTTCACCGAGCTTCAGCTTGTAAAGGATGGTGGTCTTTCCGGCAGCGTCAAGACCAACCATCAGAATTCGCATCTCCTTCTTTCCCCATAGTCGGTCGAACAGCTTCGAGATGGTGAGACCCATGTTGGCGGTGGCGAGAGGGATTCCTCAAGGTCTAGAAAGAGCCGGGCGTTAGACAAGCAACAAGAGGAAATCGAGATCAAGAGAACGGAAATGGATGCGGTAAAGAGTCGGGATGATGAAAGGTAAGAGGGAGGTTTAGGCAAGGGTTGCCGCAGACGGAGAGGACGACGGGGGATGAGAAGGCGGACAAGAGAGACAGAGAGCCGTTAGGTTAGGTGGTCACGCCGGGAGACAACCGTGTGGGAATCAGGGGGGAACTGATAGCCATCCACCCAACGGAGTGGCGAGCGACAAAGCGGGAAAAAAGAAAAAGCCCTTGAACAGAAGAAAATAGCACTTACCAGCAAGATAGACACTGGAGGACGAGACTCAGGGAGGATGAGACGGTCGGACAGGTCAAGCAACGAGGCTGGAGGCTGTTTTTGTCGCGGTGTGGAATTTTTGGGTTGCCAGCGCGAGAAATGCCAGGTCGAGAAATTCAGCCGCCGGCGTAGCTTCCGTCACTAAACAGCGATGCTCTATGGCAAATGGATAGTAAGGTACGGTAGTCAACGGGTATGGGTATTATTATATTATTATTCAAACGTTGGTCACTAGCAGTTTGATGGAAGAGAAAGTCCTCATATCCTTGCCTACTCAGTTATGTATCTCTCCTCCATCCCCATCGTCTCTGCCTATCTTGAAAAGGACACGGTGTTTCCCGACAATGGACGCCCCAGTCAACCATTGATCCCTCAGCGACTTTAACCTGGGACAGTGCTCCAGACAGGGCCCAGAATCAAGACGAATCTTCGGCCCTGATAGGTTCCCGATATATCTCTCTGATTCCCCATCCCAGTGGATCGCCTCCTGTGGCTCTGGCTGACCGCTGAGCAGTGAGCATGGTACGTACGTATCTGTCTCGTGTGCCAGGGCTGATCCTCCTTCACATAACCAGTAATCGAGGTAGGTAGCTTGCGTCAACCTCGAAGGCACTACAGGCTCTGCAGCCATCCGTCCATATCCACCGTACAAATCTGACTTTTACAATCCATCCCAGAATGAGAGACGGTGATGGACTTCTTCCTGTCCTTTGAATAAGAGCGTTTGTATAGAACTAGGCAGGGAATACAATTAAGGTTGCTCGCCCACGTGCAGGTGGAAATCATACAGTCACGTGACCTTCAATTTTCAGCGGCGTGGCTTTTTCGAATCCAGTCCTGAGAAGCAACTCCATGATCCTGGGTATTGTTTGACAATTGTAATCCTAGGCCGACATATCCTGAATGCGCTTGTATTTCCGTCTATGGTTGCCTGGAGTCTCGAGGGATAACTAAATATACAGGCCTTCTATACAACATTCATCCCTTGGCGCATACGTCGCGGTGGTACAGCATTCTCTGCTGGAATTCATGACCAAGTACTCGGATCTGCCACTACATTTCCCGACGATCAAAGAGCCTGCTCTTGGATTTGCGAAAGAACGTTCGGAACATGGATCGGTATATCGTCTTGCCCTCGACGGTGTCGCTGACGTAGCCGAAAAGCATGAGGAGCACGACCGATAAGACCACAATAACTGTGAAGCTGACCCAGTACTCGACCTGCGTGTATACTCCTTTCACGTCCTCGAGCTCGGTTGAAAAGTAACCTGTCATTAGGCTAACAGGCAAGAATAGTATGGTGACCTTTGCCAGTAAGACTGTTATCCTTGTCAGCTTCTCGACAGCTTGAGAGTCTTTGAGAGCGATCAAGTTGAAGTTCTGTGTGGCGTATTAATTAGCAAAGGCGGCGGATGGATTGACTGGAAGTACTCTACCAGAAAGGTCAGCGATTCCTTTTCCGTCAAGCAGCTATCGATTTCCGTGAGACAGTAGAGCTTGATACGATCCAGGAGCCTCTCAAACCGAGCGACTGCTGCCGGGCTAAGAGGAACCCCGACGGAAGTATCTGGGGCTGTCCAAACATTCACACTGCTTTGCATGGTCATTTTTCGGCCCTCGTGAACCTCGGCGTCCGGAAATGTGTGTCCAAACGAGAACTTGGGTTGGTTGGACCGGCTCTCATCCTGAAGCAGTCGCTGCCTTTGAAGGATGCGTGTCATGATGAGCTCGTAGCTCTGATACAAACGCTTCAGCACCGCCAGTTGTCTGCCCAGCCAATGTAGCTCGTCTATCAGGTCGACCACTGGTTTATCCAGCATCTTGAGTCTCTGCACCCAAGTCAGAGATCACTCAACCAGTGAATCAGGGGTGGTTGTTACCAAACGATCAAGAGCGACACCGTATTTGTGCTCGCGCTTTGCAACGAGCGAATAGCTAGAGACCCAGTCGTCGAAGATATAGAAAAAGAGGAGGCTTGGACTGTCTTCTTGCTTGATACGCGCGGGATCCGGACTGGAGTCATGGAAAGGCCGGACCCTGATCGTGACCAAAGAATCCGTTGCGGAGGTTGCATCGTGGCGTTTAGATACCCCAGCGAAGATTAACTGTATATTCCTCCGGGCCACAGCGGTAACAGCCTTCATTTCATTCTCCGATGGTGCCATGCTCCCGGGATATGGATTCTCTTGGATGGAAACGACAGTCCCTAGAAGCTATCAGTATCGAGCTTCAATGAACTAGTTCTGTTGACATACCATCATCGAATAGCATGAGCCAAGACCATAGCCGTCTTCCATCCGGCAAGCCCTTCGCATTTGGCATGTCGAGACCTGGAACTACGTACAGAGAGTTGTAGCCAATGCAAGTGTCTGTCCGCATCAGTGAAATCCTGCTGAAAACCTTTCAGATGATTCATACATTTAGGGCCGTAATCCGTAGAACAGAAGTGCCATATTTGGTCAACCACATGCCCAAAGGTGAGACCTCGGGGCGAAGCCGCAGCATTCACTTCATCTGCGCTCGGTAATTGTCTCAAGGCATGGCCATCCTCAAGGTCCCCGTCGACGTGTATACTGACTGGCTTAAAACTGTGTCTCGACTGGAAGCTCTTCCTTGGAGGTTGACTGGGGACTGTAGGTTTTGAAGGGCGGTCCACCGGGTCGGTGCACATCATCCCCTGTAGTCGCTCCGAGACGCCATAGTGGCTTGTGATGGCCTGTAAGTGTCAGAAACAGACCTTTTCAGAGATGAACAGATTTTCAGACCCTGATAAAATCCTTTTGTTGTTCTGGAGCCCATATGTTTCTGGAAGTCATGTTCAGCGGTTGTTACAGTGATGGACCTGCGCCATGACCTACATCCATCGCGTCCCAAAGCATTTCGGCTTCTATATGCTAGTCAGTACTCATTCGATCTAGCCTACTATAATGGAATCGCATACATCATGGGTCAACAAAGCAGTGAGATCGCTCTGTTCAAGATCCACGGCACACCAGGCATCCTCGTTGCCGAAATCTAGCACAAAGTTCCGAGTCTGGGCATCGCGCAACATGGCCATGTATTTCGGGAAGTGTCTCTCCTCGTCAATATTGTTGAATTTGGCAGAGATGCTGGGTCTATGCAGAAAGCTGGAGTAATATTCCTGAGCTGCCATCAGGCTCCGTACAGGTGGGCCGTCTGAGTCTGACATGGCGTTTCGTGCAGGATGGAATGCGGGAGGCCTCTCTGGATGGACCTTCAAATTGCACAGCACAGAAATGTCCAAAAAGAAGAGGAATTTGCCCAGCGACTAGATGTCGGAATTTTGAAGCTCGAGTGTGGTGTTGAAGTTAGCGCTGCAGAAGATCATCTGTCGCGATAAATGACCCTGGGGTCACTTGAGCGCCGGCTACGTAGATACCTAAGCGCTCAGCCTCGAGTCACTGAAATAATCCTCGCCGTCAGCCCTGGAGCCTGACGCTTGATCCCGGTCCCTCACGCGATCGATCATGTCTCCTTGTCATATATGCAGGATTCCAATATTGGAACATATTATTTGATGACAGAAGAATTTCCCCAGTTGCCTCGAGCCGTCGTCCTTCTGTTTGAAAGGGAAGCTTTGGTTCCCTTACTGCGGCCAAGAGTTAAACAGCCGCCTTTCGAGCTTAGGATCATTTTCTTTTAATCAATAGAAGCATCGGCGATATTTATACAGCGCTCTGCTTACCCCATACTGAACCTTGGAATCAACATCAGCCATCCTGGGCGGACAGCCATCCCAGTCACGTGGAAATGCTGCTTAAGTTAAAGCAGCGTGATGACACATCTTCTTCAGCCAACTGCAACTACCTCACCTCAAGATAGCGGAGCTCCTTGAAGATTGCAGAGGCATCAGACCAGATCTGCGATGGCTGCTTAGAACGTACCTAAGAAACCAGGCGTTCGTCGTTCCGGAGTGTCAACGTCGAAAAAGCAATGGCGAGTAAACAAGTAAGCCTTACAAGCACTTGAATTTCAGCCAGGTCTGACACTTGCCGGCCGCGAACCGGTACATAGCCAGCTACCTGGGTAAAATTAAAACAACTTATCATATAGATACCTACCTTAGTAACTGATCGCTCGTTCTTGATATTCTGCTTCATGCGGTGGATTAGTCATCAGGTTTTGATTAGGGCACCGCTATACTAAACAGGGCTAGCCTAAGTCTAGCACCCACAAGCGGAGAACGGATTTTCTCAGTAGCCACCAAGACGCCGCCCGCTAAAGAAGACTCTTTTCCCTCCTCTTCGTTCCAGCAACATTCAGCGCAGAGCCACACCATAAGACTTTGAAAGAGGTTTTTTGGAAGACTGTCAGCACCATGTCCAAGATCACAGTCGGTACGCATCTCTGCGCTTGATATTTTCCCACAACCACTGCGTATCTTTTGATCAGAAAACAAAACTAACCCGGGTTTCTTTCTCTCCAGCCGGAGTGCGCCAGAATGTCGAGCAGCTGCTCAACTACTCTCAAAATGAGAAGAAGCGCAACTTCCTCGAGACCGTCGAGCTCCAGATCGGTCTGAAGAACTACGACCCCCAGCGTGACAAGCGTTTCTCCGGCACCATCAAGCTCCCCTCCGTGCCTCGCCCCAGCATGTCCATCTGTGTTCTCGGTGACCAGCACGATCTCGACCGTGCCAAGCACCACGGCATCGACGCCATGTCCGTCGACGACCTCAAGAAGCTCAACAAGAACAAGAAGCTCATCAAGAAGCTTGCCCGCAAGTACGATGCCTTCCTTGCTTCCGATGGTCTCATCAAGCAGATTCCTCGTCTCTTGGGTCCCGGTCTTTCTAAGGGTATGTTTTTCTTCCGGCACACTTGATTTGCACTCGCATGGACTTCTTGTTTTCTAACGTTTCTCGCAGCTGGTAAATTCCCTACCCCTGTCTCCCACAACGAGGACATGGCCAACAAGGTCACCGATGTCAAGTCCACCATTAAGTTCCAGCTTAAGAAGGTTCTCTGCCTTGGTGTTGCCGTTGGCAACGTTGGCATGACCCAGGATGAGCTTGTTGCCAACATCATGTTGGCCATCAACTACTTGGTCTCTCTGCTCAAGAAGGGCTGGCAGAACGTTGGGTCCCTTGTCATCAAGGCGACCATGTCTCCTCCCAAGCGTCTTTACTAAGATGCTTTCTCTTTTCTCTTGACTGGGAAAGGAAAAATACAAAATGTATTAGGAGCGTTTAGTGGGATTATGTATGCTTAGGTAGCTGGAATGTAACTCACACTTGTTCCTACTTCGCTTCTATAATGGGGTATCTGGGTGAGACCATGATTTGTAGGACAAATAGCCGTATCGTACAGATTCCAACTCGTGGCGTTATTTATACTTCATAACCGGGGCCAGTCGGGATTATTGCATCCCAGGCATCAAATCTGTCTTATCGAGAACCATTCCCCTCATCCCAATGAATTCCCGCAACGCCTCCCACTCCTCACCTTCCTCTTCACCCCGCCTATAGATGTCTTTGAACCCCCATGCAATCGCAACACGGTCCAAAGCCGCCCGTTCCTCCTCCCGCAGCCAACGGTGCCGCAAAGGAACGCCCGGAAGCCATACAACCCGCTCCATATGATCATTCGCCGTCGTGATAGCCAGCAGCCCGACGGATGAAGTGCCGCCAACATAAGCAAGTGTCGCTGCGAACGCGATGGCCGTCGCCGTGCCCGGTTCCATTGTGCTCTGGAAGGTTGCAGCCCATGAGGCAACCGCGTAACATGCTAGGGGCGTGGTTGCAAGAGCGCCAAGGGGAACGGCGGCCTTTTTGAAGAATTTGGCTCGCTGGAACGCCGGGGTACAGAAAGTATTGTCGATGATTGCGAGGACGAGACCGAGATTCCGCTGCTCGATTGCGACATCGAGAGCCATGTTGGCTAGGTCGATGTCAATAGCGCTGTTGATGTGCTTAGGGTTGGGTGGTAGGTATTTAATCGGAGAACTGTTCTCTTCGGGAATTGGTTTGTTTGCGTAGAGGTAGAAGATTTCGGCAAAACGTTCAGGACGCTTGAGGAGAGTGTGAATCTTGACGTAGATGGCTAGCGCTTCTGGCGAGATGAAGATTTTCTCGTCTGTAAGCAGGCTGTGGACGACTCGGCACAGGGCGTCTGCTGAGGGCTGTTGTTGCGGGTTCGGCGTCGATTTCGGCTGCTCCTTCCTGGTGGTCTTTTCTTCTAGATTAAGGAGGGATGAGATCTCGTTGCTCTCTTTCGTGGAGGCTCGTTTTTGCTGTGCAATGGCTTCGGCAACGAGAAGGCACTTTTGCAGAACTCGCACCACTGCATCGTTGGAGGGTACGGTTTGCGATTGCCGAAGCTCGGCTGAGTCGCTCTGGATCTCGCTCAGGGTCGTAATAGGGTTAAATTCGGACGCCGAAGATTCATATCTCTTGACAATCGCTGACGGGGTCCAGGGCAATTTCGGTATCTTTTTCGAGGAGCATTGTCCAACTTGAGCCCTGCGGTTGGCTGCGACCGACGCATAAAGGCGGGTGGTTCGCGCGGAGGAACGAGGAGCGGACGATGCTGAAAATTCGCATAATTGGCATATAAGTGCCTCGGGTTTCGAGGCCCTCTGGCTCCTCAATGCAATGCTCTTCATGGCAACGACGTAGCAATAGATTGCAAGAAGTGGAGTAAGGTTAGGATCGGGCGCAACATCGTCCCTGGACCGACAAGGCGGAATATTACTGCCGCCTACAGAGAGCACCGCCACTCTCTCCCTGTTCCCCAGCCCTCCGGAGGCATCGTCATCTCCTTATCCTTCGACTCGACATACACCTTTCTTTTCTTCGATTTTGTTCCTTTTGTTCTTCAGCATTCTCTGAGAAGAAGGAAGTCCGGTATTCTCTACGGAAAACTTTGCTTCCGTGTAATCCGGCTCTACGTGATTTCGGCGGCTCTGTGACGTCCTTAAGTTTCGACATCACAGCCTCTCCTTGCTCTGTTGTTACCGCATAATGCCTCCTCCTCCACCCCCTCCCCCGCCTCCTCCTGGCGGGGGTGGTCCTCCTCCGCCTCCACCACCAGCAGGAAATCTTCCAGCAAGGCCATCAGGTGGTGGGAAAGATAGGGTAAGCTCCTGTGGTGTGTCTAATTACTGGGTCCAGTCGCTAATGCTATAGTAGAGCGCCTTACTCTCAGACATTTCCAAGGGCACGCGATTGAAGAAGACAGTTACCAATGATAGATCAGCGCCGATGGTCGGGGGAGGAGTCAAGTCATCTGGGCCGCCGTTGGCAGCGGCGCCTCCTGTTCCTGGAAAGGCGAAGCCTCCTAGTGGACTTGCTCCCCCTGTCCCTCCTGGAGGAGCAAACCGACTGCGAAGTGACAGCGACACCGGCTCCGGAGGTGATACGGCTGCGGCTGTCCCGATGGCTCCTCAACTTGGCGGACTGTTCGCCGGAGGAATGCCAAAGCTTCGTAGTCGCGGCGGTGTTGACACTGGGGCCAACCGGGAATCCTCCCCATACCTTTCGGATTCAGAGGGCTCACGGCCGCCAAAACCGCCAGTCGCAGCAGCTCCAAGAGTCCCAGCAGTTCGTCCTCCGCCTGCCCCTCCTGCCGAGTCATCCCCGGCTCCGCCTGTCCCTCCCTCGGTTGCGAATCTCAAGAGACCTCCTCCACGGCCGGCCTCGAGGCCCACTTCAACTATTTCTACTTCGTCGGCCAAGTTAGGGCCTGATGGCCCACCCCCGCGCGCACCTCCGCCAGTACCAGGATCCTCAAAGCCTCCAGTGTCGTTACGGAAGCCCTCAGCTCCTGCTCCTCCACCACCACCTCCTCCTTCCACCAGCCCAGCAGCACCACCGCCGCCCCCTCCTGCAGCAGCAGCTCCTCCTCCGCCTCCCCCACCTTCATCAGCACCTCCGTCAGCACCTGAGCGAGCCACTCCACCACCTCCTCCTTCTGTTCCAGCTCCGCCTCCACTCCCTCCGAATAACGCGTCCCCAGCGTCGTTAGCGGTTCAAGCCGCTCGAAATGCTCTTGGAGGACACAGCCATCAGACTCCGTCGGCGCCACCACCACCACCACCACCACCGGCTGCTTCCGCTCCGTCAGCTCCTCCTCCGCCTCCCCCGTCGGCGTCTCCATCACTTCCTCCTTCCGCTCCTCCGAGCGAACCACCGTCACGGCCACACTCATACGAACCTCCTTCTAGCCATCCACCAGACCGTTCTGCTTTATCTGCGAACGCTTACACCCTCTCCAACGGCGGGCCATCACCAGGTTCAGGCGGGCAGGGAATCAACCGTATAGAGGATACTCGATTCAGATTCCAGAACGAGGCGCTGTTACCTAAGCCGCGACCATTTGTAGGAGGGATGAAACGTTACCGAGCGGGGAGAGGAAGCAGTGTGCCGTTGGATCTTAGCGCATTGGGTGGTTAGGTGATTGTTAGTAATTCATACTCTAGGTTGAAAAACTATTAGCAGCAGGTCTGAGTAGGACATGGAAACGAATCTCGCGTCGTGAAACTATAAGTCGCGGGGAACGCAGAACGATTGTGAAAAGTCTCTTGTCGACGCCGAGTCGGCTTTCAAGATAATGTTGATACCTCTGAGTAGTAGCGGATCACGTGATTTCATGGAGCTTTTGGATAAGGTTCGAGCTGCGGAGAATTGAAGAGCAATCAACACCAGTGACCAGACATTGTATATCCTCACCCAGCCCACAAGCTATAATCATTCGGATATTCCCCACTGGATAGCGAGTTATCCTTTGTTTCTTCGAAGGAGAGACCGAGTATTCGAGTGCCGTTTGCAATACCGTGCCGAGAGGTCGTGGCAGGTTGACTTAAAAACTGGTTGGCCGACAGAACGGCGCAGGATTCTTTTGGAACCTTCAACCGTTTTTACAAACAGAGTCGCAAGGCTAGGTAGAATATCCACGAGTCTCTAAAACCTTATTTTACGCGCCTCCTCACAGCCGACACCCCCGACCGGTTCGTCCTATATCCCTCACAATGTCCATCAGTTCCTACATCAACAGTGAGTCTGCTGCAAGCCTATATCCTGCGAGAAATCTCTAACATAGTTCTTTCTTTTGTTAGAGAAAGTCTGTATTCTCACCGTCGACGGGCGGACACTCCTCGGAACCCTTCTTTCGACCGACCAACTCACAAACCTGGTTCTCCTGGACACGATAGAACGGATTATCCGAACGCCGGACGACCCCGAACCCAGCTCGCAGATTGAACATGGCCTCTATCTTATCCGAGGTGACAATGTTGTACTCTGCGGCGAGGTGGATGAAGCCATTGATAAGGACATTGACTGGACCAAGGTAAAAGGAGAGGTTGTGCGAGGGACCAAGAATGCGTGATCACGAACAGTCGACTAGCAATATCATTAATCTGGGAGAAAGGACGGGAGTTGCCCATCCTTCCCGTGCGGCCAATCTTCGAGCGATGGAGGGCGAAACCGTGGTCAACCCGGTCGTTCCCCTTTTACACCCTTCATGTCGTGGGATGGTGCGCTGGCTTGCGGTTGAACTCGTGAGAGGAGATGGATATTTAAACACGCAATGCATGGCTCGGGTGCCCTGTCTGTGGCACGCTATGAGATGATCGAACCTGCGATTAGACAGTGTGGGTACGAAATCACAGTCGCTGCGCTGTGGATTGGAGATATACTACTACTGAGATGTCTGCTGTACGCATCGGAATAATGTACTGGGGCCTAACGGGAAGTACTCGGCTGAGCAATACAGGAGTCTGGGACTGCCTTTTTTTCTATAATATTCCTTTCTATTCCCGGCGATTGTGGGTGGGGAATTCCCTGGGAACGACATGTATGTATATATGCCCTGTGCTCAAGGACTAGGCCGATGGATAAATAATGAAGCCGAAAAGGCACCCATTCCTCAGTCTGTCTGTTTATCTCTTTGGAGGTGATAACCAAATAATTAACTCATCCCCAACACCACGAGGACGAAATAATAATGATGATCAGAACAATTAATGTAGATGACGGAACAGAGCGGGACAACGGGGATTGCGGAGTCGGTTCAGTCTGTAGTTTAGATTGGAGCCAAGGCTTGTCCCAGTCTGAGGAATGAGTTGGCACTGCTACCGTTACCCTGCTGCATTATCATCTCTATATAAGCGGTGCAAGTCGTCTGACTCCAACTTTGATTATTATTATCTACTCTGGAGATGACTCTTCTTCTTCTTCTTCCACCCAACTCCCACTGCCGCTGACTTGCAGTAGTGATCAGCACCCTTGACAACTCTAGCGTCGACTGCCAACGGGTTGTTTACGCAAAGGCCCCGCTATACTTAGATCTCTGCCTGGCACTAAGTATACTTTATTCTTCTTCTTCCGTGCCCCTGACCAACTCCTCCCCCTTCATCACCACCATATTATTATTCTTCTTCTTCTTCCACCTAGTATCATCCACTCTCGTTTTGGTCTCTTGCCTTTCTTTCTTTTTTACCCATCATTGCAGGAGAGGGCCCTCCCTCCGACCTTCCTTTACTCTCCCTACTGCGGATTTGCACCCAACCCCCCTCCTCCTTCTTTCCCTGCAATCGAATCCCGCTCCCTCTCACTGCAAGGTCGCTGGGCGATCTCCGTTAATTCCTCTGCGATAGCCTCCTCCCAGGATTCTATTATTTACCCCTCGTTTACCTTTCCTGGACTCCCTTATAGTCGCCCACTTTCCTAATCCAGATGCCCTTCATGCGGTTCTCGGTCACCTTGACTACGGATCTCTGCCTCTGCTGTTCAGCGTCTCTGGATCAATCCCTCTTTGCGACATCCAACTACTGAATTGCTTCCGCTGCTGTGCCTGGTCAGCCTGTTCCTGAAACATCTCGTCCGCCAGGCGTCCCGGCTGAGAGTTAAGGGTTTCACGACATGTGGCTCTTTCGAGGCGCCCAATCTGCCGTCTTCTACTACGCCACTTGTACTCCCTGCGCCGAGTCCACTCTCCGCCAAAAACGCAAAAAGGAAGCTGTTCGTGCTCGCTCGCAGCGGGAAAAGGAATATAGCGATGCCATTGTCACTGACCAACCTCGGCCATTCCCCCAGCCGGTCCCTTTCAGTACCAACCCAGGATGGGCGGAAGAGATCAGGCTAGGGCCAGGTCCCCCGAAGAGGAGACATAAGACTACTACAAAGAATGCTAATAATCATCGGCGGACAGAGAGTTCGGATAGCGACGCATTCTCGACTGCCTCCTGCGAGGCCGATGACCCTTCACTTTCGCCATCTCAGAAAAGGGATAAGATCAGCGCCAAACACTTGGGTGACAAGTTCAACCGCATGCTCCGGCATCAGCGGGAGGACGAGCCGCTATGGGGGGAAGAGACGGAGGTCAAGGGCTCATCCGCCGGTCTCTCCGGCCGGGGCAAAGCAGACGATTCAGGCCGTAGTAAATACTACATCCCGCGTGTGCCACCGGTCAATGATCTTCATCCCCCTATCGTTAGCGGGCCCAAGAGTAGAGCGGAAACGCGTTGGATGCTTCAACCCCCGCCAAGTGCTAAAGTTATGCTTGGGAAGGAACGAAGTCCTGCCCCTCCTCCGCCCGTCGAGTCCAGCGCCTCGCGACTGGAAGGCCAGAAGGCCACAGCCCGACGACGAACCCAAATGAAGCTACCTCCTTTGGCCGCTGCAAACATGGACGAACCGAAAACTCCGCCAGACGGCACACCCCAGCGCGAGTCGTCACCTACTCTTTCCGCTTACGGGAAAGACGAGTCCAAATTCGTCATATCAAGTTCTATTTATTCGGCATCCGATTTCAACTCATCGTTGACTTCGCTTGCCGAGTCAGAGTTAGGGTCGCCGGGGAGTTCACCTAGGAGTTCCCTCCAGTCGCCTGCTACTCCTATATCACGACCTGTTTCTAAAGCAACCAATGATCACCCTAAAGGCTCACGTCCACTTATATCAAGGCCTTTAACTACTATCCAACATGACAAGACAAAGATCCACTTGCTACACTTTGAGCTCCAGGAGCCCGACGACCTTGAAGTAGGTCAACTTGAGCGAGTACGGCCATGGCGATGGAGCATGGACTTCTAATGTCAAGCATGTCAGTATTTTACGGATCCCGCTCTTGATGGTCGATTTTTGTAAAAAGGGCTTTATGATTGTGTTATTCATTGGGTAGCCGAGTGCCACGGTTGGACGGTTTTGGCATCTTTCCTTCCATTTTTTCCCCCTGCCTATCAGAATCACTTGCGCAGTCTCAATGTTCTGTTTGCATTAGCGCGGGTACATGCCAGTCAAAGTTCGATAACAACAATACGGGGGCGGGGCCCTACATATGTCGAACAGAAAGCATCAAACTTTATTAGATTGGCGGCCCTTTTCCTTTTTTAACTGTCTCTTGCATATCTTTCCTGCTGAAATTATTGCGCAGAGTACCTCTCAAAACTTTTTCCTTTTGGTTTTCTTTCTTGTGCCTCGTTCCTCTGTACAGCGTTGTTTTGATCCGTATATAATACATACTAATTCCCGCAGAGATAATCCGTCTCCCTCTCGAGCGCTTGCCCTGCCAGGTGTTGTGCTTCTCCTTCCGCGGATGTATCTAGCACTGTCTAGCATTAGACACCCTGCACGAAAGAAGGCCCTTCTCCGGCATTCTCATCCTAGCAACCCGTTCATACATCCATCCTAGTACCGGTAATATACACACCCACATCAATCCTGGGTTCCTCAAAGAAAGATACCGATAGTCAACCCTACGTAGACACAAGTCCCGCATGCACATACGCAAGTGGCCAGAGTTACCAAGACGAAAGAAAGAGTTGCTGAAAATCTGCAAGAACAAGAAAATTTCCGATATTCGATTTCTGCTATGCATATAACGGATATGCTCCATCCCATTGGATAAACCTCCTTATCTCCCAATTCAGTATCCCCATTTGTCTGCGCTCGATGCCGAATGTGGAATAGAATAAT